>ML794541.1:370420-401692 GCA_009831015.1 Picea engelmannii
TCTTGTACTTGAACATTTAAGTGGGGTAAAAGGAGGTTGCCCCCTCGAAGAGGCTTATTATCTGAAATTATCTCTTTTTCAAGGCGTTGAGTACTTTTTCTGAGGTTTTTCTATGCTATATTGGTATTTGGTTCTTAACACAAAGTAGGAGATTGGTATCTGTTGGAATATCGTATGTATATCAAAGACTACAGGGCCACCAAAGCTCCTCACCTACTTCCCAAATTCGTTCCTGATAGACTAGTTTTGCAGGAGATAGCCTACCAAACCTTGGTACATGGGGTAGGTGCAGCTTTAAACAAGGACAAGAAAATGATCTAGCCACTTCTACCACTCTGAGTTGGTGCCTATTATTTCAAGGATGTTAAGGATGCCCATGCAAAAAATGACACCTTAGCCTCTTTTCACCTCGGGGACGAAAGGTTTTGCAGGCATGACCCCCTAAAAATCATCAGAACACATTGTCACAATTGAAAATATAGGTGGAGTTATGAGTCAGAAACCTAGGAGGAGGAAGAGATCCATCGAAGAGTTAAAACATAAGATGAAGTAATTTTCAGAAGGAGGGGCGACTCTCAACATGGAGGCAGAATACAGGATGAAAAGAAAGCTAGAGCTATGGAAGAGGAAAGGAAGAAAAGGCTAGAGGAAGACACCAAATCAAAGGTTGAGGCCGAACAAAAGGAGAAAGAAGAGGAATAAGCAACAACAACAACTGAAAAAAAGAGGAAGGAAGAAGAGGAATAGAAAGGAAAAGAAGAGGAAGTAACATCAACATAGACAGAACAGAGAAAGAAAGAAGCAGAAGGTGCAACAAAACAAGAAGCACAGAAGAAAAGGGAGGAAGAGATGAAAAGAAAACATGAAGAGGCACAAGAACCAGATCCCATGGACATTGATATCCCAGGATCATCCTCTTGTTTTCCCCTAACCAAAGAGAATTTCCCATTGGGAGAATTTGGGTTGGGGGCATTCACACCATCTAAAGCTCATAAGATAACCAACCTCAAATCTTTCAGATTTGACAAAGTGTCAGGTAAAGTCATATAACCGAGCATCAAAATACTACATCTTGCTAGAGTAGCACTGCTCTTAATAGCCATAGTGAAAGTTGTAGTTGAAAATATTATAGATTACCCCTTAGCCATTGCTTCAGTCGACATTGCTTTTACTTAGGCATCAGAGAAGAACCTGAAGAACATGATGCAAGAGATAGAGGAATACAAAGTAAGAATAAAGACTCTAGAGGAAGATATGTGATTCTACAAAGGACTCAGGACCAATGTCCAAGAATTTAAAATAAGCGCCAAAGCAGTGAGAAAATAGCTCTATAATTTGGTCAAAGAATTGTATGTTGGGATACAAGAATTCCATAAGAAAGCCTCCCAAATCGTGGAACACCTAGTCAAAGCTCAGACCAAAACCATGGAATTTATTGGGATCCGAGCAGGTTTAGATGAAATGAAGAAATGGGCAGAAGACAATCTAGATGCCCTGGAAGTATTACCACGAATGACTGATTGGGAAGGTGAACTAAACTACATTGCTCTTGCTAACTTCCAACAAGTAGGGTAAAAGTTAGAGAAATATTTGAAGAATTCACTTGGCATATGTGTTAAACTCCACAAGGAAACCATTATCTTGACCATTAAATGTCATTTGCCCCGAATTGGCAAGCTAGATCAGCCAAAACCAGAGGAGCAAGTAAAGGCATAATTAGTAGAGGACATGCATGCAAGATAAATGGTTGTTAAAACCCCACTTGGGGTAACTGGTTGCTTGATGGATGAGCATTTGGTGAAGCCAACAAGAGCTCAAAGCATGATTCAAGTTTTATTGGCCAATATGAAAAGAGACATGAAAACTCTTTCCCATAATTCAACAACCCATGAAGTCACTTTAGAGGCCCTGCTATATCGTAGAATCATTTGAGTCTCAAGTTATCATGAAGTGTGGGTTGCCTATATTAGAGACAAGGATAAAGGGGAATCTTAATATAAATTCAGATTTGTAAATTTCATGTTTTCTTTTATAAATTAGAAAGAAACAAAATAGAGAAGGTGAAGAGTTTGTAACTGTCTCTTGGGAATTCAAAAAGACCCAAGGAACAATTACCAAACTTAACTATATAAACCAAAGAGTGCCCATTTAGAAGGGGCTCTTGAATTCTGTAATTTTGGGAGAACTAGTAATAGTGAGAAGCCCTCGGGGCCATTTTGATGGAGAGAAAAGCAATTTTTTTTATGACTATTGGTTGTGAACTTCTTCTAGAAAACGCTGGGTTATTGTTAAATGTTGTAAGATTACATTGTTCATTTATAGAATTTTCTTATATGAATGTGTGTACCTTTACAGTGTTTTCTCTTCTCTTTTATTAATGTCCAGGGATTATGAATAGATGTGCATGAATGAATTAATGTGATGGACTTTTCTTTACATATATTTATTTATGTGTGTCTTGACAGTCCATGTCCCTTTAACAACTATTTGAATAGGGGTTGTATGCAGGGATTGGATACAATTTTATATGTTCATTTATTAGATTAGTTACTCGTAGCTAGGATACAATAGAGTAGATTTATTTTCTGCATCTATCTTAGCTCACATCTGCACATACTACATTCCCTCATTCCATCAACCATTCACTCGACCCTCATACCAGTAATGGAAGCTGGGCCAGGATCTAGAAGGGACTCCTATCCCAAATGTTGTGAAGTCTAATTGGGACCTTATACTAGGGAATACCCCTATCTATTGAAGGGAATTTCTCTCATGTCAACATATTTTTGTGCTAGAAGGAGGTCTGAAGTTGTATGGATGGCATAAATATTTGATATTCGCATGGCCAAACTTCTGATAATACCCACCTCGAGACTCGGTCTCATCTCTTTCCTACTGCAGGAGACAATCTTGAGTTAGAGATTCTTACAACGACTCTTCCCCTTCCCTTGTCAGTCTAGTTATCAGAAGTCCTAAACTTACACCCGAAACCTTTTACGTTGTTCCCCACTCTAAGGTTAACAAAACACAATGAATAAACCATTCCCTTGCTAAGGAGACTAGTCGTTTTCTTGTAGCATCTGTGCTACCTAGGAGACAAGCTACTTGTTGACCTATTACCCAATCCAATGTTCTTGTGGCTCCATTGAGGACTTAGTTGAGTTCACCTTGCAAGAGATACCACAACCCTTAGACCAAATACCTCCTACTCCTCCAGGATCCACTCCTTCCACCTATGATTCTAAATCCGGTTCTGAATATAAAGAGAACACTAGAAGAAACCCCAATGTGGCCAGTATTCATAATCATGTTCCTGCATGGATGTCTCAAGGAGCTTTAAACCTTCCAAGCCTCATGCATGACTTGCCCAAATGTCTAGAAAGGATTTTTCCCATTTTTGATCTCGACAAGTCATGTTCTCCCAAAGATCATATAAATAAATTCTACCTAGCAGTTTGTCTTATGAATGTCGAGCATGAAGACATAGTTTGTGGGTTGTTCCCATGTACCTTTGAAAGTAAGGCATCCATGTGGTATTATAATATTTTGGCCGGGTCTATAAGAAGTTGGGATGCATTTGAGAAAGCTTTCCTTAATAAATTTGGAGAAGAAAAGACCCCTGCAACCATTCTTAGAGAATTAATCGTTATTAAAATGGAAAAGAAGGAGAAGATAAAAGATTTCAACCAACGTTCAAAACCATCCTCAAAAATTTCCCTATTGATGTTGTGCATGTAGAAGAATTCACTGTAGAATACTACACTTCTTCCTTACATCCCTCCATAGCCATGTTTTTCAAAAGACCTGGCAAGCCAACTTTAGCAGAAAATTTTGAGGAAGCAAAGGATGTTGAAAAAGAAATTCTCTCTCTAGGTAGTAATTCGGGGATGTAAGATAATATAGAAATCAACAAGAAGCATTACAGAGGTAGTTAAGATGACTTGTTACTTCCCAAGTTTTGTTGATGAGGCAACAAACATGAGATGGATAGAGGAAAATTCAAAAGAAGAACTACAAGTGTTTCTTCATAGTCTTGAAAAGGACAAGAGACTTGGTCATGATAGTAGGACAATGGAGTTTTTCTTGGGATTTTGTGATTTGATAGAAGGTGATCTCTTAAGGATAGTCGAGGAGTCAATGACCCCTAGGAAAGTTTTGGATGCCTTCAATTCTAATTTTATTGCATTGATCTTGAAGAAGGACAACCTTGGTTCCTTTAATGATTTTAGACCTATTTCCATATGCAACTTTATTTACACGATAATAGGTAAGATTATTGCTTTAAGGGTTAAGAATATTCTTTCTAAGTCAATCTCCACTGAGCAATTTGGGTTCCTTAATGGTAGGAAATCCATGATACAATTAGGGTAGCATAAGAAGGGATGCACATGATAAAAACAAAGAAATTATTGGCCATGGTTTTGAAGTTGGACCTTTACAAGGCATATGATTAGAAAATAGTTGTATTTGAAGTTTGTGTTAATTCACATTAGGTTTTGTGTTGTTGGACACACCAACTACACTGAGAGGGGGGGGGTGAACAGTGTAGGGCTCTTTTTACCAAAACTTCCCTCTTACACAAAACTTATTAGTTAGCAATCACCAATTACTCATAACTTATTGTTGTCATTTATAACCAGTTAAATGTGAACATATATCAACAATGTATCATCAAAAAATCATCACCACAAGGAACACAAAGAACACAAGATATATGCACAATTTTCTTTTTATTATGGACTACAATCCTTGGGTTTATCAACAACAATTGAATAGAGTACAACTCTACAAGAGAACTAGCTCTATAATGCAAGACTCGACTTACACCGACAACACCAACTGAGATGAAGCAACAATCCTCAACAGATATCAATATGTCAATAGGTATGCGACCTTTCGGTAGTGCAGAACACGTATGTATGCGCCCTACCAGTTGTACAACTCTCGTATGTACGCGGCCAGACTGTACTACAGTCTGCTTATCACTTCTGATAAATTATGGTTTTCTTTTCATCACACACTCAGATCCTCTACAACCTTAAATCACATTCTCTTATGTCTCTCACTGTCCAATCTGACCCATAACCAATCACAACACATCCAAGCTCTCCAAGAACTTACTCATGCTCCTCAACCATACAATATGAATGCTAATCAATCATGTATAAGTAACCAATATACTATAGCAATCATATCAGTACTGAATCATAAGAGTGTTGCTCACTCCATCAACCAACACAAACCACATCACAACAACCATACCAAGAATTCCTTAAGCATTCACCACACAACAAGCAAGAGTATCCATCAAGACAACAATGTAACCATACCAGAGTTTCTATGGCAGATATGAGTCCATAGAATGAAGATCTGGAACCTGCTTCAGTCTTCAAGAGGCTGGCACCAACTCACACACAAGTCTTCATGAATTCATCCACTATACGCGCCTTGTCCTCATTCAGCCCGTGTATGTACGTGTCCTAGATCACTACAGCCCGCGTATACCTCAGAAACTAGGATTTATGAACTTCTGAGACTTTTGTTGTCATAATCTTAGACTTGTCGAAACTTTGATGCGTCCATGAGATCCTCCAAATCATCTATCTCTCTCGGAATAGATCTTCAATACATGTGTAAGAGATACTTTTCACAAGAGACCCTTGCCTCTTATTTATACTCTCCAAATAGCTTCCTTAGGAGCATCTTCTAAGTCACTTAACCCACTTCTAGGTCACTTAACCCATTTTTAGGTCACTTAACTCATTTTCCTCATTTTAGGGTTAACCACTTTCCATAATTAGAAAGTTCTTCATTACTTTATCATTTAAATATTCCTTCTTGACTTTGTCACCTCACTTTATCATTTAAATAATCTTCTTTGATTTTGTCACTTCCCTTTATTACTTAAATAATCCTCCTTGACTTTGTCACTTCAATTTATCATTTAAATGTTAATTTCTTCTTTGCAAGCTCTTTGACTTCTTTGACCTTTTGGGGCTTTAGGCCTACATATGAGGGTCCTCCATCTTCGTAAGGCCATAACTCTCAAACCATGAGGAGTTATGTGACATTCCACATACCACCAAAAATGGCATGACAAGCACTATCCATCTAGGATAGTTTCACTGACAAATTCATTGATCTTCATCTCATTATTCCACAATTAAGCATGGGTTCTCTAACCATACTTCAAGGATAACTCAACCATAAAGCATCTTCCTGTGAGGGATTTTGTAAGTTTTAAACCTGCGAAGTAAAGCAATGTATATATATTCTTAAGCAAGACAAAAATTAATCAATGGCTCATACACAAAGTACACAGAGATTTTATACCGGAAACCCTCAACTGGGAAAACCTTTCTTATATTCATTATATCGAATTTCACCATTCACCATACAATATATACAATGTTTTTAGGTATTCTATAGATACCAAAACCCTAATCCCTTAATCTGGGATTAATTTACAAAACCGCTAAAAATAGCAAAAACCGCCCAAAAAAAAAAAAATCATGGCGCTGCCCAGAACACTGCGTGTAACCAGGGGGGGCATACCTGCCCCCCCTGGGACCCCCCTAGGAAAGCACCCGACGCACATGACACAAACAGAGCACTAGTACGAGGGGTCGTCATATGCAGTTGTCATATCTGACGCGCCCACACACACACATGCAAAGAATATAACACATACCCAACAGATTTCACCATAAGGGGACCACTTTGGAGTTCATCCATTTGTGCATATTATCCACCATGATAAGATAATAATATTACATCAATCCAACTATGCATCATATCAATGACAACTCATTGATCCATCTTCATCTATGCATCATATCAATACAACTCATTGATCCATCTTCATCTATGCATCATATCAATGACAACTCATTGATCCAACTTCATCTATGCATGACATCATATGATTATGATTCCACTTGACATCTATCCATTCTCATCAAGGATAATAGATATTACATTTGACATCACTCATCAATCAATCAATCAATCAATCCTTTGACATCAATAAATCACTTGACATCAATCAATCAAACCTTTGGCATCAATGACAACATGATCCAACAATCTCCCCCTTTGGCATTGATGGAAATACCAACGTTGATGTCAACACCAATCGTTGATGTCAACATGTAGACAAGTCATGCTCTACATCATCAATCACATCAATGCGACTATCTCTCCCCCTTTGACATCAATGTGAAAGGGTCATTCTTTCCTTGGGGCTGCTCCCCTTGCTTGAACTCTCCTTGGGGTTGCTCCCCCTATTTGAATGCCTTTGATCTTCCTCTGAATAATCTCTCCCCTTTTGAACAAGGGATATCACTCTGATGTAATTTTGAATATACATCGTTCATACTCCCCATGTGACCATTTCTCCCCCTGGAATTATGCCTCTGTGCTCTTTCTTCAAGTATAGGGCTCTTTCCTCCTAGAATCATGGGAAGAAGAATGACTCCCCCGATGGGCATGTCTCCCCCTATCTTCTCTGCAATATGAACACATGCTTCTGCTGCAAATGCTACTACTCAACCGGATCATAGAACAACCTCTCTTTCTATGACGATCCTTGGACCTGCCCATGCATCAAACTCATGCCATACCAAACATCATGAAGAAAAAGATATGTGAACAATTAAATAGAGAATCATGAACAAAATATCAACCAAGTACATCATGTACCAAATTGTGTGCCCACCATGCACAACACCTATGTACATCAACCATGTACATCAACACCATACAATGTGCCATAAGATATCATCAATGGAGTGTATCAACCATATGCTTCTACCAACATGTCAACCATGTGCCACCAACAAGTGTCATATCACTAATGATATACCTCTACCATGAACCAAGTGCCACTACCATCAAATGTCTTATGTACCAAAGTATATGCTTAATCAAGTAATACCAATGGTGTACTTTTATCCAAGTACTTATCATCCAAACATATACCATCTATGAGTATACCAAATATGTACATCAACATGTATCACCACTTGTACCAAGAAAGTACATAAACCATGCACCAATGCCACAACATGATGAATCCTCATACATCTATGACAAATCCTCCATAAAACATGTGCCAATCAAACTGCTAACAGGTGCCTCTACCAATGTACTAGAAATGTACCAATCATGCATCAACTATAGATCAAGCTATGACTCATCAATGATGTACAACATGATCACCTCATCAACTCACCAACTACATGTCCCAATATGTAGCCCATCCATATGCCAAATGCATGCACCAAGATATCCAACAAATATTCTTCTAATAGTACATCATAAGATATATCAATGAAACTCAAATATGCACCAGTCATGTACCCCAACAGATCAGCCTCAATCCTCCATTCACTACAACAAATACTAAGCATCCAACAATACATGTACTAGTAGTATTCTTCAATAGATCAATGACATCTCTAGCTAGCATCATCATGATATATCACATAACCAAGGTGCCATAACTTCACTGTCATAACCAACATTGTTCTTCAATAGAAAATGCCTCAATCCATACTCATGGGTTAGTGCCATGGATTCAAGATAGCCTTTCAATTTTTATTTTTTTTATCATCACCATATATAATCCAATATGTGTTAGAGAAAGATTTTCCTCACCCTATGCAATCTTGTAGAGAGGGCCTTATTCCATTCCCCCATCCAAACTTATTTTCCCTTATTGATAAATCCAGAGACAAAAATAAATATGTTTCCACTTGTACGCACCTTGCAAGCTATACAACAAGCATATACGTTGGCTGCTCCACTACAACCCACGTAGATCGGGATTTGTGCCAGAAAATCAAAATTAAATGTCGGTTTTCCATGTCACGACAGGAGATCTCTGATCCTTGGCCTTCCATATACTGGAAACGTTCCGATTCAGACCTTCAGTTTCATTTTGAAGGCTATAAATAATCCAATTCCGAGCTATGGAAAAGGAGAGAGAATTCAACTTTGAGAGCAAAGTTACTCTAGAGAAATTATTTACTTCATATTGAGTCTGCATCCCTTTGTCCTTTAAGTCTGAACACAGTGTTCAACCCCCAAGCTCTTCCCTTATTGATGGAGAACCTCTTTGTCTCCCTTATATGAGCTTGCCTTTGGTGGAGGATTGAAGTGGTGGAGGATTGAAGTGGTGGAGGCCCAGTTGGAAGGAACTCGGTTTGTTGGTTCTGAACCGTGCAGACACGAAAGTCTGTAATGTTTCACTTCTACTGATCATTTATTAATAGAAATACTCCTTTCCCGTCCAATTGATATCTTGTGAATATATGTATTATGATCCATGGGCATGTTTGTTTTGTATATTAATGGATTATGTTATTTAATGTGCTAACCTTTTATATTATCACTATATGCTCGATCTGCTTGTTTGTTGAGAACTTGTTGCAGGTATAAAGCTTTGGATCGAAGTGCTCAACGGTGGACATCATCAAATGTTTGGACAAGGTAGGCCTCTTTCTTACCTCTCTTGCACATTATTTTATATAGCATATGTTGGAATTGAGTCGATTTCTACAGTCACACTTGTCTGTTGTGGTTCACCCTAGCCATAGAGAGATTTTTCTCATAACAGAATTAGCGACCATACTGGGGATGAATCTTCTTTCTTAGGGTTTGAAGTACTTTTCTCCTTAGATTGCTCTTGTTTCTATTGTGATTATTGTCGTGTCATTGCTTGAAAGCTCCGGTTCACTCTGGGTCTGAGTTTTGAGCCTTTATCCCTTGCCTAGCCTTGTTTCAAATCATATACATGCCCTTTTTCTTGACAGTCGTGTATACACGCAGGTTGTCTCACTGCAAGCTGCGTATATACGCTCTATTTTCCCAAACAGTCGCGTACACCATTTTTCGTTGCATGTTTTCTTGGTTTGGTGTTTGTTGGGTGGGATTTGATGCTTGTTGAGCCTTCTTAGGTCCCTGTAGTGCCTGTTGAGTGTCTGTGGGATGACAAGAAATCCTCTTTTTGTTGAATTTTTGGGCGAAGTTTTTATCTTCTTCTTTTCATTTTTGTTTTCCTTGTACATTGGGTTGGGTGTTTCATTACTTGATATCTTGCTTGAGTTATCTCTCTTTTATCCACAGTAGGGCTATATATATCAAGTTACTTTCATTCCATGCATTTTCAGTTTCGATATATTGAAAATACAAAAAAATAGGCATTTTGCATTGCTTGGCATTTTTTATCTTTTGAGTTTTTTATCATTAGCTTAGTGCATACAGTGAAATATTGCATTTTTACTTCTGAATCGCAAAGTTGAATTTGAAAATTGCATCGTTTTTAGGAGCATATCATACATTAAAAGTTAAAGTTAGGACTTTGCATTATTTTCATATTTCCTTTCTTCCAGAGTCATAGCACCATATGTTTCATCACCATACCTTTTCAGTAATCACGGCCATAAAATCAACGCTATAATTTAAAATTTATTAGTAACGATTTTATTTTCTAGGGTGCACAAACTAGCCTAGGATTTAGTGCCTTGGAATAGGATTTTGTGAGTAAACTTCTCCAAGGCAATTAAATCAACATATGTGTCTAAGTCAAGGAGTGGAGAAATCCATTATATAATTGGTAAGATCAGGAGGCTCCGCTCACACTGGAGTTAATCACGAGGTCGCGTGAAGTTGGTTGAAGGGATATCCCCTAGATACTCGCCTAGCGTCAGAGATATTTTTGTGGATTTATTCACATTTGGGGATCTTGCTAGTGCCCATACCTCCATGAGAGGCGGTGCTTTCAAGGTTTTGGGCTTTGCTACCCTGCCCATACGGTGATCCGAACTTACGACTGCTCGCCTGTGCATCGGTTATAGAATGGTTTATTAGTTGATTGACTTAGGTATCTCATAGGTTACTTGCAAGGGTTATTCTGCAGGTACCCTGGGTCAGATAAGGGTAGGACAACACACAACCTTTATGGAGGATTACCTCTCTGAGGGGATCTGACCGACTGGTTTTTAAGACCACGAGGGCCCTTATAACTGATTATGTTACCTTCGATATTTAGCAAGGAGTCTCATGCCGCTCTTGGGTGAGACATACCTTCTTTAGGGAGGGAGGCCACTCAACCACTTTACCCCGTTTGCATGCATATTGGTCGTTTGACTTTTGGTGTGCTCTTTGATTACTAATTGGACTTAAGAATCTATATTGAGTCCTCACTATTATGGATAGTGGAGTTCCTTTGGCTCCTTCATTCACCTCTACCTACCCCATGATGCCTACTCCTGTCATGGGGATGAGTCCTTCTGTTTTTTATAATGGTATGCAGAATTATGTTACTTAGTCAATGCCTTGGGTCTCTAATCATTTTTCTCATGGTATGTCAGATATGTCTTCGCACTTGCCATCCTCTATCTTGCCTTCTTATGTGAATACAATTTTTGGGTCTATGGGGCATGATGCCTCCTTATTCTCCCTCTTCGTTTGGTGGGAGTCATATCCTTCAAACACCTCTTACGATAGGAGGTTGGAATCTTCCTTCCTACGAATCCACTATGCGAGAAGTAAGTGCCCAAATAGGCAATCATTCTACTCATTACACTATGTCCACTCATCCTTCTTCCACTATGTTGGTTCCTACAAACACTTTTCCCATGGAAGACCTTCGTCTGTCCTTTGGTATTTCATCCAGGGGGTGTTATTTTTATATTATGGGCAACCCCCCTCACGAAGTTCCTTCGTCTAGGGGAAACATATATCCTCACATGAGTAACCCTTGTCATGTCACTTTCTCTTTGCAAGCGACTTCCTCAATGTCGTTGCCCTTACAACCATTTATGAATCAGTATGGAGGAGGATACTATCCTACCGGATAGGGACATGGTGTAAACCAGGATCCTTCCTGGCCTGCAATTCCTCAAAACCAATCTTTGCCTAGACTTTGGTCTCAAATGTTGCAATTCACTACCACCACTAGTCCAGTCACTGCCAGTTATATTGGAACTCCCTCACCAACCTGTGCCAATCACGTTGGAGATTGGTCGATGACCTCTGCAAGTCATGTTGACAACCCACAACCAGCCATTGCAAGTCATGTTGGGGGCACGAGTCTAGTCACTACTAGTCACACTGCAACTACATCATCGACCTCTGCCAAAAATGTTGGGGATTCATCACCAATCTCTGCCAGTCATGTTGAGGATTCATCACCAACCTCTGCTAGTCGTGTTGGGGATTCATCACCAACCTCTACTAGTCATGTTGGGGATTCGTCACCAACCTCTACTAGTCATGTTGGAGATTGTCTACTAGCCTCTGCAAGTCATGCTCGGAGCATGTCACCAGCCACTGCAAGTCATGTTGGGGGAATTCATACGATCAAGAAGCCTAGACGTTTCATACGTAGGGCCAAATTCCTTTGCAGGACTTGCGAAGGAAATCACCTTACTCATTTGTGTCCTACTACTGCCAGGATATCGAAAGCTTAGTTCTCACTTGAGGGCCCTTCAGGATATAAGTCGTCTATGGTTTCCCCCCAATCCGTTATTTCTTTTGTTGATATAACAGTCATGCCGATGAAATCTTCGGCTGACACCCCTTTTCCTTTAGGGGTTGATGCATCCTTTGACCTTGTTGTCTCACATCACGTTCAACCAATTGTCGTGTCGATGCAATCTTCGACCGACACCTCTCCTATGTTCGAGGGTGATGCGTCTCTTGACCTTGTTGTCTCGCATGTTGTTCAATCAACGGTCGTGTCGATGCAATATTCGATCGACAACACTCCTGATTTTGGGGGTGGTGCACCTCTTGACCTTGTTGTCCCACATCCTATTCAACCAATGGTTGAGGAAGTGGTCGTGTCGATGCAATCTTAGGTCGACCCCACTCTTCTCTTGGAGAGTGATAAGTCTAAGGGAGTGGTCGCACCGATGCAAGTTTCAGTCGATCCTGCTCTTCTGGTTCTGGTTCTATACCTTCTATGCCACATCCTTAGCATTTCTATTCTTGCACCTTCTGAACAAGAGAAAGTTTTACTCTTCCCGATTTCTCTCCCTCCAAGTATTGACGAGGTTCCCTTTGATTGGGATGGTCTCATAGGGTATCCAATGCCCCCACCTATGTCTTTTCCTAGAAGAGACATTATCCAATATATCATGGAGACAATAACCTTCGTTAGCACTTTAAACTCCTCGACTTGGAGAGCTTTGGGTTTTCCCAAGCTTTTGTCGTTTCTTCGTAAGATACTAACATTCTACAGAAGTCAAGCATGAGAGTCGTGGCCTCCCCCATTATATGTTGCTTAGAACAACATCCATGAGTTTAATTTAAGCTCTTTTCCGACTCGTCTAAAAACGCGAAAAGATTACCGAGTGATTTGTCCCTTTCACACTCGTTAAATTGGATTTGAAAGATCATGAGTCTTAGTTAAGCTCTTTTCTGAATCATTACCAAAAATAGAAAAGATCGCCGAGCAAACTTGTCATTTTCACACTCGTAAATTGGATTTGAAAAGATGCCTACTTGGCACAAATTTATCTCGTTTTCACACCAAGTAGACTAAAAGACATAAAAAAGGACATTTTTTGCCGATAAGTTGTGATTGCATCTCATGCCCCTGCTTGCAGTATTGAGCCTATGGATGGTTCTCACTTTACATTATAAATTGTTTGCCTCAACAGTTTGCATCCTCAACCAAGCAGAGCCTTGTTTATATCCTTCGCAGTTTGACACCCTATACCTAGGAGGGAACATTCCCCGAGTGTCCATCTCCGGCATGCACTTCCCTACATTAAGCATAGGTATGTTCCACTGCTGGAACTAGTTTTTATTACTTGCGACACTCATTTCCTCCTCTGTATCATAGCATTCGTTTGTTATGAAAAAACAAAAAAAGACGGGCAAGAAGGGAGTATTATCTTATATCGGCAACAGTCGTGTCACCTTTGAACAGAGCACAAAGTTATTTGAGTCCATTCATAATAATTTTGGGTTTAGCATGGCCTTAGGAAGTTGAGCTCGTTACAGAGTCTTCTCTACCTACTGGTTACTCTTCCAGTCCCTACAGACAACTTCATTGATGCCTCCTGCATCTCATGATTTTATCATTGGGTCTATCATGCCAGAGTCCACCACATGTCACATGCTCTTGTTCAAAGGAAGTCTATCAACCTGTGTCGGTCACTCCTCATAACTCTTGACTTTGCATGTCGTCCATACCCTCAGTTTGTCTCAAAATCACATGATACTTTAGTTCTATCATGCACCCTGGCCCTACTTTCATCATTGGTAGGTAACCTTGAACCCAACAGTTGACATTTCATCATTGGTCATTGACTGGGTGGTTTCCCTTGTGTTCGATGGCAAGACATCTATTCACACATTGGGATTCGTACAGTGTCTTGGATTTCATTAGCCTTATTGGTGGTTTCCTCGCCTTTGTCAACAATTTTCATCATTGGTTGTTATTTAGAGGGTCTTTTTCGTGTACTGCTTGCACTTGGCACACGCGAAAGATGCACAGGGTCGTTGGTTTGTGAACTTGTTCTTCGTCTGATTTCCACCAAATCATGAAGCTCCTGCTTTGTACCTCGTGCTGACTGATGAAAGATGCCTTAATGCTCTCCTTTCAGTGGGTCTCTTTTCATTGACATCAACCCATTATCTGGAAAAGATACTTAGAGTCTTATGAGTACCTTGAGGCTTGCAATCATCAGTGGCAGGCTCTCTCGCCATCAACGGTTGGGAATACATCACTGTATCCTAATCGATGGATTCTTCGGGTGTTCGACACCGACTCCTCTATTCACACTTGTAAGAATGTACTTGGTGCCTTGATACCTACTTTCATTATCGGTAGGTTGTCTCATGTTTGTTAACGATACACATCAATGACTGGTAATCAAACAATGTCTCATTGTGTTCGACCTCAACTCCTTTATTCACATGATGTAGACTTGCACGTTTAGCATATTGTGTAGAAGACTTGAAGACGTCACTATGTGGCTGCAACTTTCCTGAGTTGTTGCTTCCCTTTATTATTGGACTAGTACCTATATGACTTCAATGATCATGGGAGATCAGATTGTACTCCATGGTATACAGATATATTCATATTGGTTTTGAGACTGGTTCTACTGGGCCTTTTTCATGACCATGACAGCTATAGGCATGTAACTGCATTTGTATTTTCCTATTCATGGCCATAGACATTTATTTGGTATATTTTTCACATGTATCTGCAGTGTATTTTTGGCGGCCATGTATGCAAATTCAGTGCAGAATGTAATGAGAAATTGAGTTCGTCCAGATGGTTCTCTACCACTTCACTTCTGGGTTATTTATAATGTATTTTGGCCATCCCAGATACTCCTCTGACCTCTCACATTAGGGGGCATCTGTTAGAGCAAGATTTGCCTCACCCTATGCAATCTTGCAGAGAGGGCCTTATTCCATTCCCCCATGCAGACTTATTTTCCCTGATTGATAAATCCAAAGACAAAAATAAATATTTTTCCACTTGTACGCACCTTGCAAGCTATACAACAAGCGTATACGTTGGCTTCTCCACTACAGCCCGCATACATCAGTATTTGTGCCATAAAATCAAAATTAAATGTTGGGTTTCCATGTCACGGCAGGAGATCTATGATCCTTGGCCTTGCATATACTGGAAACTTTCTGACTCGACCCTTCGGTTGCATTTTGAAGGCTATAAAGAAGCCAATTCCGAGCTATGGAAAAGGAGAGAGAATTCAATTTGAGAGCAAAGTTACTCTGGAGAAATTATTTACTTCATATTGAGTCTGCATCCCTTCGTCCTTTAAGTCTGAACACAATGTTCATCCCCCAAGCTCTTCCCTTATTGATGGAGAACCTCTTTGTCTCCCTTATATGAGCTTGCCTTTGGTGGAGGATTGAAGTGGTGGAGGCCCAGTTGGAAGGAACTCAGTTTCTTGGTTCTGAACCGTGCAGACACGGAAGTTTGTAATGTTTCACTTCTATTGATCATTTATTAATAGAAATACTCCTTTCCCGTCCAATTGATATCTTGTGAATATATGTATTATGATCCATGGGCATGTTTGTTTTGTATATTAATGGATTATGTTATTTAATGTGCTAACCTTTTATATTATCACTATATGCTTGCTCTACTTGTTTGTTGAGAACTTGTTGATGGTATAACACTTTGGGTCGAAGTGCTCAACGGTGTACATCATCAAACGTTTGGACGAGGTCGATCTCTTTCTTAGCTCTCTTGCACATTAGTTTATATAGCATATGCTGGAATTTAGTCGATTTCTACAGTCACACATGTCTGTTGTGGTTCACCCTAGCCATAGAGAGAATTTCCTCGTAACAATATGTGATCATGAAAACCTGCAGCAAACAGTGTCAGAACTTGCAACAAACTATGTCGGACCCTGCAACATAGAGTTATACCATCACATCAAGCTGCAACCCATGTGCATAACCTTTTTCCCAAGGCTTTACCACATATACGTGGCCTGCTGCATAGGCACCTCGTGTATGTACGTGACCTATTCAAGGTCAACCTACGTATGTACATGACTGTTACCAATGTCACCCGCATATGCTTCAGTAGATGACACACTTGAGCTTCCCTTAAGGATTCCATTCTGCACAGGTTGCTCAGTCTTCTTCACCCACTTCTGAAGGTGTCCCTGCTTCTCAGAACTTGAGCTCTGAGCTTCCATCTTTTCAAAGATGTCTCCCTTTCTTACTTCATTCCTTCTTCTATTCATGTTATGTGAAGTCCTCATCATGGAATTTCTTCTTGTGTTCCAGGAATCTTGGGATTTGTGGCCAAATCCACTACAGTTGTAGCATCTCATGTTGTGGCAGTGAACAACAATGTGTCCTACTTGATCACATATCCAACACCTCACGGTGTTATGAAATCTTCCATTATCTCTCCTTGCATAAGATCTACATTCCAAAGCTTTGTGACCATATTCATTACATGAATAACATTGACCATGAAAAACACTTTCATACCTTTGCTTTGGTGTCCATCCCTTTTGAGGTGTAAAGATGGCTTCTGGATGTCTTCCTTGCTTTTTTCTTTTGAAACTTTCCTTCTTTTGTGTAGATGGTTGAATTGCAACATTATCTTCATCCTTTGAGAGTGAAGGACTTACCTCATGCTTCTTTGAGGTGTTTACTTCAACATGTGTAGCTTCTCTCTTGTATCCAAGACATGATTTATCATTTGGTGATCATTGACTTTCTAAGATCTCATTCAAGATTTGTGAGCTATTCAAGAATTTACTTGACCTCTCTACTTTATTTATAAGATCAACAAATTCAACTTCTAACTTATGACATGACTCTTCCTTTTCATTTACTTGATTCTTCAATGGTTCCTCTACCCTTTTGGCTTCTTCAATTTGGGTCTTGAGATGGACAATAATTTCAAACCTTTTGCTAATCTCATCATCTATCTTCTTATATTATTTTTCATTCTTTAGTCTTGTGATCTCTTCTTCCTTTTCTTCTAATTGAGTCTTATTACTCTCTTCTTGTTCTTTGAGCATTTCCTTTAACTTCAAGATGTGCCTTTGACTCTTCTTAAGAAACTTTTTAGTGTTATCCGAAAGATAGCTATAATCTATATAATAATGGTCATTGATGTATTCATATAAACCATCTTCAACCTTATTTTGAAGTTCTAATAGTTCTTCTTCTATTATTTCCATGGGGTGACTACCATCAAACTCTACATAAACTATTTCTAGATTTTCTTCTTCACTTGTAGAGAAATAGTCAACATCATCACATTTTGAATTATTGCAATCAAGGGTTTTTTATGATTCTTTACTTTCATTTGAAATGTCTTCAATATCTTCATTTTTTCCAACATCATCACATGATACTTTATCTTCATTTGAAGTGTCTTCAATATCTTCCTTTGTGCCAACATCATCACATGATTCTTTGCCTTCATTTGAAATGACTTCAAGATCTTCCTTTTTCCCAACATCATCACATTTAGAAATAATGAAATCAAGAGTTTTTGGAGATTATTTACCTTTAATGATCTTGATGGAGTGGTCTTCAATATCTTCCTTCTTGCTTTGATATGTCTCCTCTAGCTTTAGCCATAGATCCTTGGCGGAAATGCATTGTCCCATGCTCTTTTTGATAGGGCTTCAAAGTCCACTAAGAATGGTCTTGAGAGCCAATGCATTATTCTTCTTTCCTTCCCTTTGAGCTGCAAACTTTGACTTGTTCTTCAAGGAAACTTATCCACCAATCGCTGCCTTCCAAATACTCGCTCCCATTTCCTTCAAATGTACTCTCATCTCTATTCTCCAAGTAGAATAGTTTTCTTCATCAAGGATTGGAACTTCATCATCCATTTGTGTGTCCATGGATCTCCTCCAAGCTTGTTAATACTTATAGTGAATGCCCGCTCTGATACCAATTGTTGGACACACCGACTACATTAAGAGAGGGGGGTGAACAGTGTAGGGCTCTTTTTCCCAAAACTTCCCTCTTACACAAAACTCATTAGTTAGCAATCACCAATTACTCATTACTTATTGTTGTCATTTATAACCAGTTAAATGTGAATATATATCAACAATGTATCATCAACAAATCATCACCACAAGGAACACAAAGAACACAAGATGTATGTACAATTTTCTTTTTATTACGGACTACAATCCTTGGGTTTATCAACAACAATTGAATAGAGTACAACTCTATAAGAGAACCATCTCTATAATGCAAGACTCAACTTACACCCTCAGCACCGACTGAGATGAGGAAACAATCCTCAACATATATCAATCTATCAACAGGTGTGCGACATGTCGGTAGTGCAACATGCGTATGTACGCGCCCTACCAGTATTACAACTCGTGTATGTATGCGACCAGTCTGTACTACATCCTGTGTATCACTTCTGAGCAATTAGGGTTTTCTTTTCATCACACACTCAGATCCTCTGCAACCTTCAATCACATTCTCTTCTCTCTCTCACTGTCCAATCTGACCCATAACCAATCACAACACATCCAAGATCTCCAACAACTTATTCGTGCTCCTCAACCATACAATATGAATGCTACTCAATCATGTATAATAAACCAATATACTATAGCAATCATATTAGTATTGAATCATAAGAGTGTTGCTCACTCCATCAACCAACACAAACCACATCACAACAACCATACCAAGAATGCCTTAAGAATTCACCACACAACAAGCAAGAGTATCCATCAAGAAAAAAATGTAACCATACCAGAGTTTCTATGGCAGATCTGAGCCCATAGAATGCAAATATGAAACCTGCTTCAGTCTTCAAGAGCCTAGCACCAGCTCACACACAAGTCTTCATGAATTCATCCACTGTACGTGCCATATTCTCATTCAACCCGCATATGTACGCGTCCTGGCTCACTACAACCCACGTATACCTCAGAAAATAGGGTTTCTGAACTTCCAAGACTTTTGTTGTCATGATCTCAGACTTGCCGAAACTTTTATGCGTCCATGAGATTCTACAGATCATCTCTCTCTCTCAGAATAGATCTTCAATACATGCTCAAGAGATACTTTTCACAAAAGACCCTTGCCTCTTATTTATACTCTCCAAATAGCTTCCTTAGAAGCATATTCTAGGTCAATTAAGCCACTTCTAGGTTACTTAACCCATTTCTAGGTCACTTAACCCATTTTCCTCATTTTAGGGTTAACCGCTTTCCATAATTAGAAAGTTTTCCATTACTTTATCATTTAAATATTCCTTCTTGACTTTGTCACCTCACTTTATCATTTAAATAATCTTCTTTGATTTTGACACTTCCCTTTACTATTTAAATAATCCTCCTTGGCTTTGTCACTTCATTTTATCATTTAAATATTAATTTCTTCTTTACAAGCTCTTTGACTTCTTTGACCTTTTGGGGCTTCAAGCCTACATATGAGGGTCCTCCATCTTCGTAATGCCATAACTCTCAAACCATGAGGAGTTATGTGACATTCCACATACCACCGGAAATGGCATGACAAGCGCTATCCATCTAGGATAGTTTCACTAAAAAATTCATTGATCTTCATCTCATTATTCCACAATTAAGCATGGGTTCTCCAAACATACTTCAAGGATAACTCAACTGTAAAGCGTCTTCCCGTGAGGGCTTTCACCATAAGGGGACCACTTTGGAGTTCATCCATTTGTGCATCTTATCCACCACGATAAGACAATAATATTACATCAATCCAACTATGCATCATATCAATGACAACTCATTGATCCATCTTCATCTATGCATCATATCAATACAACTCATTGATCCATCTTCATCTATGCATCATATCAATGACAACTCATTGATCCAACTTCATCTATGCATGACATCATATGACTATGATTCCACTTGACATCTATACATTCTCAGCAAGGATAATACATATTACATTTGACATCACTCATCAATCAATCACTTGACATCGATCAATGACATCAATCAATCACTTGACATCAATCAATCAAACCTTTGGCATCAATGACAACATGATCCAACACATATTGTGAATTGAATTATGAGCTACCTAACATCAATGTCTTTTGCAATCTTAATCAATGGATCAACATCTTATTTGTTAGACCCACTAGATGACTCAAGTAGTGCTATCCCTTGTCACCTTTGCTCTTTCTGATAGTAGATGAAGTCCTCGACAGGGCATTATCAGAAGCAAGAAGAATAAGATCTCTTAAAGGTATAAATCTCGGAGGATTTATTTATTTGAAGCATTCTCTTTTTGTAAATAACGGTCTATTATTTTGTGATGGTTCAACGAGGGATGTAAGTAACTTAACGTAAATATTAGAACTATAATACACTACTACTAGTATGAAGTTTAATTTGCAAAATGTATTATATTTCTTTGAAGGGGGTGGCAGATGATCAAGTTAAATTCATTCTATAATTATTCTCTTATCAATATATTGACTTCTAAGTAGGTTTCAAATGCCTAGGTTTTTATATCAAGCCAAATGACTATGGGATTAATGATTGGAAATGGTTAATTGCCAAAGATGAAAGGATAATTAATATTTGGTGCAATATATGGTTAACTATAAGAGGGATACTTATTCTAGTCAAATGAGTGTTGGAAATAATTCTAGTGTGTTGGCATTGTTTGGCATTTATTCCCAAGGGGGTTTTGGAAAAAATAAAAAGATTACTTTTAGGTTAAGGAAAAAAGAGGGTGAGGGTGTCCCTTTGGTAAAATGGTAGACTAGTGAAAAAACTAAAGATTTAGGAGGATAAGGGATTAAAAATATCCACCATTTTGGGAAGGCTCTAGCAGGGAAGTGCTTATAAAGCTTAATACCAAATAAGAGTTTGTGGAGTTAAGTTATTATCTAGAAATACATTGAACCTATTATAGTAGAAGAATGGATCGGAAGCCCCTCTAAGAGCATCCATAATGAGTCTATAGTGGGAATTGGTTAGTTTGGAAGGTAAGTAATGGTGAAAGAGTAAGGGTAGGCATTGATCCTTGGGTGGGGAGTGAAGAAGCATACACAATTTCCTAAAACTTGATTTCTTATTTTCAAGGGAAGAGTATATATAATTTAGTTTAAGCAACCTCTCCAGAAAACTCCTCTATATGGAATCAAGAGTGGAAAAAATCAAATTATCTAGGATTGGACGGTTTTGAAGGTGGAATGTGGGAGGCCTATATAGCTAAATTGAAGGTGAGTCATGCCATAATAAAGGAGGTAAAGGATGAGTTGGTCTAGTCCAAAAATCTATCCCTAGATATTTACACTCCAAGATTAAGATTTAAAGTTATGTTTTCCATTTATAGGCTTGAATAAATTCAATGGTGGTGGAAACCAATATGGAAGATTAGGTCTCCTCTAAAAGAAAGAATTTTATGTGGCTGGATATAATGAACAAGGCCCTTACATGGGGAGTATTGCGGAAGAGGAATATGCAAGGCCCCATTATGTGTACTTTTTGCAAGGAAAAGGAGAAAACTATAAGTCACCTAATAATATCTTGTATCTATTTTAAACATGCCTAAGATAAAATGGATAGTTTGACAAGGGTAAGAGGAGGTTGGCAAGGTGAATCAATAGAACATTGTTTCAAACACTCGTAAATGAAGTCTATCTTGCGAGGAATACATGCATATTTGAGCATAGATTCATTCCTTCTTTTCAATGTGCCTCCTAAAGTAAATATATCTTTGCAAGTTATAAGTTCATTCCAAAGGTCTCTTCTCAAAGGTAGCTTACACATGAACCTATTAATAAGAGTGGTACTTGGGGATATTTCAACAGAGCTAGTGAAGGTAATCCTCCTAATTGTGAGGTAGGAAGAATCATTTATTTGAATGACACTCATGTTTTTAGGTTCAAGGACTCTAACAACTATGTTAAATTTTAGCATTAAACTACTTTTAAAATCATTTGTAGAGAAAAAAGTATCCAAACTTCAAATATTTAATGATCTTATGATGAAATAAAAATTTGTTTTGAACTTTTTTAGGAGATAAAATAAATACAATTTGTTTTTTAACTCCATTTATTTCTCTCACATCTACATAGAGAACATATTCTCTCCAAAGAAGGCATATATTTTTCTCATCTACAAAGAGAGCCGATTCTCTCAAAAAAAAAGGCATACACCTTAATGTTGGAATGGAATCTAAAGATGGTAAGTTCATGAACACACCCTCTTAGTTTTTGAACACACCCTCTTAGTTTTTTATTAAACAAGAACATTGTTCAGTACATCAAGATGATCTTCTCAAAATATTTGTAGACATTTCTAAAGATCTTGGATTTCTGCATACTATTCAATTTTATCTTGCTCCATGGTTACCTTTTTTAACATGCTAAAAGGACTATTGAACATATTTTTTAATATCTTTTCACATATTGAGACATGGTTTGATATTTTTTTTTTATTTGTATATGTATGAATCTTAAGAATAAGTGGGAGACCAATTATGAGATCATTTATGGTGAACTTTAAGATATTATATTAAAGTTCATTTTTTTGGATGGTTTTGAAATACAATACACATATACAAAATGTAACTTCTTTTGTTACTATTTGAATTTACAATATTTTTTTTATTATATTAAAAATTTAATTTTTTTATAAAAATGTTTATAATATGCACATTATTTATAAATATAATATTATTTAAAATGGTTTTAATAATAAAAATAATAATACAACGTTATATTATATTTTGACAATGGTTATATTAAGAATCAAATTAGATTTGAGATAAACTTTTTAGTATATTAATGTATGAATGTATAATGAGATGAGGGTTAAGCAAATGTTTGGTCAAGCGAATGTTTGGTCGTCGAGTATGACCTAAAATTGCTTGTGCCTAGCTAAGAACTCATCTCCTTCAAACATATGGAAACAAGTTAACGATCTTAGAGGCATCTGGCAGGAGTGAAAGTCTGCCCCTTACTGATTTGTAAATGGTAGGCTTATGGCTCATCCATCTCATCAACACAGATCCTCCATAGAAAACAAAATTTTGATCTTAGTTCTTTGGTTTGTTTGTTGCTTGTAGAATTGCACAACAATGGGAGAATGTGTGGTTGTGGCTAATACCAATGCCCCCAAGCTTGAGGACATCTGAAAATGAATAATACTCACGGATTTAGATGGAGCTCCATATATTCTCCATTCCATCGATCAACAAAAGGTTGATTGGGTTGTGTATAAGACAAAGGTAAGGAAAAGATGATCCATGCCAAATGTGGACGGGCGAGATAAATAAAAACAACCTATGGGAAAGGGTCAAATGCCCAACAAGAGTTAGTGTGTTGTGAGTGCCCCATGGGTAGAAATGAGGATGCCTAACTATAAAAAAAAAGGTTCAATAGACGAAATAAGTCACTCAGTAACAGAGAAAAATGCCCAGAGCAATTTTAGGCACTCGACATCAAATACAAATGACCAAGGGCGACTTTAGGCACTTGACATCAGAGAAAAATGTCCTAGGGTCTCTAAATTCGCCCAAGCAGTAAAAGAAACACTCAAACATAGGTAAATTCACCCAGGGGTATCTAACTTCGCTCAAGAAAAGGATAAAACGTCCAACAAGAAAACAAGACTCAGAGGAATAGGGGGGAACCCAACCAACGGAATCCATTAAATGGGAAATTGAATAGCCAATGGTTCAAGGGAAATTAGCGCTGAATTTATTAATACCGATCGAAATTGAGTCAACCAACAAACAAAGGAAAGGAGTCTATGTTGTGTTATCAAATGGATATTTGTGTAACTCTCATACAACAACCCAATAATTCATGAACATAACCAATGCATCCATTTCACAAAGCGTATAAGAAATTAAACCAGAACAGGAAAAACTAGAACCGGTTTATTATGCTCAGATAATTCATTACAAAGGGGGTGAGTTATGCATGGTCAAAACCTCACACATTGTTATTCACTAAGTAAAAGCAGATGGCCATGGCTCAAAGATGCATTCGCTCATCATGGGTAGTGTTCTTGAATCCTTCGTCCATAGATATTCAAGCAAGTTGCACTCTTCGAGTTGTTGCTTCCATTGTTTCACTCCCCAGCTCTCCTTTTAATTCCATGTTAATCTCCTCACTTCAACATTCATTGTTTTAATGGTTTCCTTTGGAAGACCAACCATTACAATGGTTCACTTCCAATTCCAAATTTTCCAAAAAGACAAAAAAAAAAAGGATACGTTTTTACAAATTTTACAAAGGTTTGTCAAGATCCTATTTGGATCAGAACTCCCCATTTGAAGGCTTTGGTTCCCCAAAAGCTTCAACTCCTTGAATCTTCTTATTCTCCTATCATCAAACAAACTCTGAGAAATCTCAAAGAAAGGATGCCTCTATTCTAGGATGGAAGATAAGAGTCGAGTAGGGGTTTACTTTGGCATAACCCTATTGTCCATCTCATGGTTGGAGAGGAATTTCTCCATTGCAATAGGTYGTTGGACAACCWCTRCTCCTTSGGATGCAAGTTCCAACAACTCCTCTTTCTCCTTGAATCTCCAAGCTTTCTTCTTGGTTGTTCGGTTTTTGGGATGGAGTTYTGGGTGAAGCCCCCAACATTTATTCTTCCAATGTCCARTCAATCTATATTACTGGCAATAGTTCATGCATGGGTTGCTTGGCCTTCTAGAGTRCCAACAATCGTTAGCCTTATGACCCCTTTTCTTACAACAAAAACAAACCAAGCCATATTTTTTCGGTTTATGATAATGTTGCCCAACTTGGTTGCTTGGTCCCTCAAGAGTTGGAGTGAATCTAGATGGAGGAATCATTTCTTTGCTACCATCTCAATGAATTTCTTCCCCCACTGCAAGAGTTGCAATGTGCTCATGTCTAATTCTCTCCCCATTGCGGTGAAAGAGTGATAGTGCTTGGAAAGCTTGTTTCCAAGCTCATTTGTTCTTTGCTTCCAATATTGGCTTTCCTCTTGAATCTCCTTGTTGAAGTCTCTTAACTCTTCTAGCTTCTCCCTATTCAAGGATTTTTCCATGGCAACTACTTCAAGGTCTTTGACGAACCTGCTTTAATACCATATGATCCGTAAAGGGTAGGCCTATGGCCCTTCCATCTCATCAACACATATCCTCTATGAAAAACAAAATTTTGATATTGATTGTTTAGTTTGTTTATTGTTTATAGAATTGCACAACATTGGGAAAATGTGTGGTTGCGTCTAATACCAATGCCCCCAAACTTGAGGACATGTAAAAATGAATATTGCTCACGGATTTAGATGGAGCTCCATGTATTATTCATTCCAACGATCAACAAAAGGTTGTGTGGGATGTATATAAGATAAAGGTAAAAAAAAATATGATATGTGCCAAATGTGGGCGAGTGAGAGAAACAAAAACGGCCTGTGGGCAACGATCAAACGCTCAACAAGAGTTAATGTGTTGTGAGTACCCTGTGGGTAGAAATGAGGATTCTCAGCTATAAAAAAAGGTTTAGTGGACAAATTAAGTCACTCAATAACAAAGACAAATGCACAGGACGATTTAGGCACTCGACATCAAATACAAATGATAAGGGGGGAGTTTAGGCACTCAACATCATAGAAATCCCAAGCAGTAAAAGAAACGCCCATGGGTAGGTAAATCCGTCCAAGGATCTCTAAATTCACCCAAGCAAAGGATAAAATGTCCAACAAGCAAAACATGACCCAGAGGAGCAAGGGGAAACCCAACTAGCCAACTCCATTAAATGGGAAATTGAATGACTAACTGTTCAAGGGAAATTGACACTAAAATTATTAATACCAATCTAAATTGAGTCAGCCAACAAACATAGAAAGGAGTCTATGCTGTGTTATCAAATGGATATTGTTGTAACTCTCATACAACAGCCCAACAATTCATGAACATAACCAACACATCCATTGCACAGAGCGTATAAGAAATTAAATCAGGACAAGAAAAACTAGAACCATTTTATTATGCGCATAGAATTCATTACAAAGGGGGTGAGCTATGCATGCTCAAAATCTCACTCATTTTTACTCAGTAAATAAATGCACATGGCCATGGCTCAAAGATGCCTTCTTTCATCATGGACAATGTTCTTGAATCGTGGGGGGCTTCACCTTCTTGACTAGTATCTTATCATGTTCATTCATAAAGGGGGTTTTTTAATTGTGAAAAATAAAATCAATATATTGTAGGTATTGGGGGGGATGTGTGGTCTCAAGGGGTTTATAGGTTGGGGGGGTATAAAAAGGGGCATCTAGTTAAAATAGGAGTTTATTTTATTGGAAAGATGTATTGGGAGGGGGATTCAATAAAATGATTTTGGGAGGTATTTATCAATATTTAGTGAAATTAGGGGTATTCTTGAATATCCCAAAAAGGTTGGGGCTATGTCACAGGTTCACTAAGTGAAAACCTCTTGTCTTGAATTGTCACAAGTTCACTAAGTGAAAACCCTATGTCTTGAATTCTTAGTTCGCAGATATTCAAGTGGGCTGCACTCTTCGAGCTCTTGCTTCCATCGTTGGACTCCCAGTGCTCCTTTCACTTCCCGTTGATCTCCTCACTTCAACCTTCATTGTTCTAATGGCTGCCTTTGGAAGACCAACCATCACAATGGTTAGCTTCCACTTCCAACTTTGCCAAAAAGACAAAATACAATTAAAAACAGGAAGGATACACTTTTTACAAAAGTTTATCAAGATCCAATTCAAAACATTTACAGACCACTAATGAGTTATTGTAAATGGACTAGTTTTTTTTTAAAAACAGTGATGAGCTAGCCTTCATTCATAAACAACTACCAGTAATAACTATCCAACAGAAGTACATATCAATAAAATCCGAAGATGATACATGATAGAGGATGTATATATACCATGAAGCAACATTAAATACCACTCTACAAGATGAATAGACACAACCGTATAATGAAACTTCACTATCAGTGACAAAACTTTTTGATACAATATTGTACGAGTGATCACCAGAAACCTCTCACACCGTAAGTAAAATAATCTACAAACTTTAATAACATAAAGCTGTAGTGCAAGGCTGTGTCATTGAATCCTCGAGCCATGGAATAAACTTTTTGGTCAGTCAGTGGAGGACTAATCAATTAAAGTTGTTGCTAAAATAATGTAATGGATAAACTTTTTGGTACAATATGGTGTGAGTGCTCATGGGAAACCTTACCCAGTAAGTAAAGTAATCCACAAATTTTAATAATAACATAAAGCTGTGGTGCAATCACGTGCGAATGAATCATGGACACATGGAATTAACTTTTTGACGTTTAGGTCGGTGAGTTGAGGAGTAATCGAGTAAAGTTGTTTGCTGAAATATTAATAATAATCAATAAACAACTCCATCGAATAAACTTTTTGTTCAGTGACTGCAGAAGTAATCAATAAAAGTTGTTGCTGAAATAATGTAAGGGAATAAACTTTTTGTGGAAAATGATAATCACAAACTTATTCTTATTGCTATTCCACCTCCTGGATTTGGTTGGGAACGCAACAATTGCTTCTCCTTTATATATTTCTAACATCCCATCGAATCCAATCCAACTTATCATCTATTAACTTCCTCTTCCCCTCGGCATATATACCCATCTATCTGCCTCTTCTTGGCTTTGCTCCCTGCTTTTGTATTCATATTCTGGCCTGTTTTCTCTGTTCTAGACTGCTCTGCTGTTTTTATATTCATAGTCTGCTGTGATCTACTCTGGTCTCAGAAAGCAATCGATACTGTGACGGGAACCGCAACTAACGAAGATTCGCAACATAGCTATATATGAGTGGAAGCTTGCTTTAAGTCAGATGAAAACAGTGGATTCAAATTTTCCAAGTACTCATCCAAGTGTTGATCAAGATTTGTATCAGCGATTGAAATGGATTTATGAGGGTTTGAGAGTTGGTAATCTGGAAAACGGTTTTCTATATCGTGCCATGTTTCATGCAGATGCATTGATTATTCTATTGGTGCAGATGTGGATAGCGGAAGGTCTGGTTAAGAACAAAGACAAGGAATATTTTTTGGGCACGGGGCACAGCTATGTAAAGTTCCTTGTAGATCGTTGCTTGTTACAGTTCAAGAGAGTTGTATTTCAACTCGGAGGTGTAATTCAAGTTCACGATGTAATCAGTGATATGGCAATTTATATTGGAGAGAACCACAAAAACTGTATATTGAGGGACAAGGCTAATGCTTCAACATTTCCCCGGTCCATCGGTAGTGATTGCAGAAGAATATAAATTTGGGGCAATAATGGTAATAAAGGAGAGATTCGGAAGCATTTTTTTTCAACATTCCTTTAAGTTTAGAGTGTTAGTCTTATCTGCATCAAGGACCAAATCATTGCCGATATCATTGTAGCTGTTGTCACAACTTGAGTTTCACAATTTGAGTTGGACCGAAATTGAAGATGCAGTGAGTTAAAATCCTTAACGTTTCAAATAGAGGAGCTTAATAATTTGAAATATCTCAATCTTTTTACTTGTATTCATTTAAAAGTGTTTCCAACTGAGATTAGATTAATTCAAAATGTAAGATCTTGTCTGAGCAGAAATGAAAAATGAATTCAGAGGAAATACATGGATACCATTGAAGTTTTCAGTGAAATTCTCAAGCTTTTTATCTGTATCATTTAAATTCAGATATTTTTTATTTCCATGAGATGTTTTTTGAAATATATAAATGATTTATTATATTAAGTTTTCCTTTATAACAAACATTTTTTTCTAGATAAACGAGTTTTAAAAATAAATCATTTTTTTCAATAGTAAATTTTGTACATTATAATGTTAAATGTAATTCTTAACATAGAATCATTTTGTTATTGAAAAGATATATTTACTAAAATAAATCATATAATTTTAATATTATAAAAAATTAAAATAAATATTAATTTAATCTACATTATTCTTTATATTAAGATTGCAGTAGTATACTTAAAATTGAAAATATTTAGTTAGAGTATTTTCATGATTAGATTTCAGTAGTGGGTTGGATAGCTACACTATTTTGCATTTCATTGTAATATTTACAATTTCTTGAAAAATGTTCCTAAATTAGAATGTTAATCCTGGTTATCTGTCTTGAAGTTTGTTCATTTAAGATAACTCTGCATTCATTTTGTTGTTTATCCTTAACACCCGTTGCAATCTCATCACTGATGTGCTTGCTTTTGTTGTCTCTGCCTTGGGTACTTTCAAGTTTTAACCTGTTAGAATGACCAGTTATTTTTAAACACTCACAATACATTTAACACTTTAATTGATTTTCAACCAACACCATCATAAAGATTCATTGTGATACTCTGGATAGTGTCGTTCCCTTCAATTTTATTGTCAAAACTCAATCTCAATCTTCAAATTCTCAAATTCAATGTAACCTTGACCGGCCTGCACCATCACCAAAACTAAATTCAAACACAGTTAACAACTGGGAAGCACATGCAGAATTAAAAGACACAAGCACACACAAGGAAGACTGAATATGCACAATCAGCGCTTCAATTTCACTGCAGATTTATGACATTATATACTTAGTGCTTCAATGGGCTTCTATTGCTAAAAACAACTATTGTGTTTAAAACTCTTCCTTCAAATACTAAATACAAATGCTTATTTGTCTAAGTCTCAGCGAGGTTTATAAGAACTAAAGGAGAATTCAAAACAATAATTAAACTCAACCCTGATTTCCTCTATCTCACTGTTACCATGTTCTCTTCAGCTATTGTTTCCTTCTCTCTGTTTTTCCTGTTCTTGGCTTCTTCTTTGTATTTTCTTCTTTTTCCCCGAATTATTTTTTGTCCCTCTTCTTCTCCGTTTATCTCTTGTCTTCATGAGGGGAATAATGAATAATCCCTCCACCAAAACTTAGTGTATATCCAAAGTTCCTCTCCTGCATTAAACTTTAACTAACCTCGCAAATACTCAGCCGCCAAAACAAAACAATCCTGTGAAGGCTTGAGGACAATCCGATGAGGATTGGGCGGATGATTGGATCTTTTTCAGTGGCTCGACTACAACTCCTCTGCCAAACTTTTGGACCCCTACAATAGCTTTGGAGTCATTGAAGGATCTGCTACAGGAGTTATGTGCTCAGAAAAGAGTCACACCCAGAAAATGCAGATTCAAACTAACCAAGAATCAGAGAATGAAAGTGTAGACAGAAAACTGAATATCAATCAGAGAAAATTACAGCAATAGACTTCACTCAGGAAAACAAAACTACTCTGTTTCTGAATACTCTAGTCTATGCTTTATTTATGAAAGAAAAGAGATACAGAGTACCTCTGTTACAACTGTAAATAAAAAGAGGGAAACAGAGCATCCTATGTTCCACAAAATGCCAAAGAAAGATCACTAACAGTCAATAAAAAAAACTTTCTCTGTTACAACATTCGATCACTCGAAAAACTCTATGTTTGATGGCAACATAACCTAATAATTAAATAACAGAACCAAAAATCTGATGCAGCGGAAAGGAGCAGAAACGTGGCAGAGTTTGAACAACACTTGACAGCTACGGTTATACAGTTGTGATAACTAAATTCCGAAACTTTAGCATCACGTTTTTTCAATCTCCCCCTTGATGTCAAGTTTGAGGATTCCCAACTGTGATCTGAGTTTCTCCAATCGATCCTTTGGAAGAGCCTTAGTAAAAATGTCTGCAAGCTGATCTTCAGTTTTACAAAATTCAAAAAAGAGAAACTCTTGTTAGACTAGATCTCTAATGAAGTGATGG
>ML794541.1:412799-443959 GCA_009831015.1 Picea engelmannii
CCAACAATCGTTAGCCTTATGACCCCTTTTCTTACAACAAAAACAAACCAAGCCATATTTTTTCGGTTTATGATAATGTTGCCCAACTTGGTTGCTTGGTCCCTCAAGAGTTGGAGTGAATCTAGATGGAGGAATCATTTCTTTGCTACCATCTCAATGAATTTCTTCCCCCACTGCAAGAGTTGCAATGTGCTCATGTCTAATTCTCTCCCCATTGCGGTGAAAGAGTGATAGTGCTTGGAAAGCTTGTTTCCAAGCTCATTTGTTCTTTGCTTCCAATATTGGCTTTCCTCTTGAATCTCCTTGTTGAAGTCTCTTAACTCTTCTAGCTTCTCCCTATTCAAGGATTTTTCCATGGCAACTACTTCAAGGTCTTTGACGAACCTGCTTTAATACCATATGATCCGTAAAGGGTAGGCCTATGGCCCTTCCATCTCATCAACACATATCCTCTATGAAAAACAAAATTTTGATATTGATTGTTTAGTTTGTTTATTGTTTATAGAATTGCACAACATTGGGAAAATGTGTGGTTGCGTCTAATACCAATGCCCCCAAACTTGAGGACATGTAAAAATGAATATTGCTCACGGATTTAGATGGAGCTCCATGTATTATTCATTCCAACGATCAACAAAAGGTTGTGTGGGATGTATATAAGATAAAGGTAAAAAAAAATATGATATGTGCCAAATGTGGGCGAGTGAGAGAAACAAAAACGGCCTGTGGGCAACGATCAAACGCTCAACAAGAGTTAATGTGTTGTGAGTACCCTGTGGGTAGAAATGAGGATTCTCAGCTATAAAAAAAGGTTTAGTGGACAAATTAAGTCACTCAATAACAAAGACAAATGCACAGGACGATTTAGGCACTCGACATCAAATACAAATGATAAGGGGGGAGTTTAGGCACTCAACATCATAGAAATCCCAAGCAGTAAAAGAAACGCCCATGGGTAGGTAAATCCGTCCAAGGATCTCTAAATTCACCCAAGCAAAGGATAAAATGTCCAACAAGCAAAACATGACCCAGAGGAGCAAGGGGAAACCCAACTAGCCAACTCCATTAAATGGGAAATTGAATGACTAACTGTTCAAGGGAAATTGACACTAAAATTATTAATACCAATCTAAATTGAGTCAGCCAACAAACATAGAAAGGAGTCTATGCTGTGTTATCAAATGGATATTGTTGTAACTCTCATACAACAGCCCAACAATTCATGAACATAACCAACACATCCATTGCACAGAGCGTATAAGAAATTAAATCAGGACAAGAAAAACTAGAACCATTTTATTATGCGCATAGAATTCATTACAAAGGGGGTGAGCTATGCATGCTCAAAATCTCACTCATTTTTACTCAGTAAATAAATGCACATGGCCATGGCTCAAAGATGCCTTCTTTCATCATGGACAATGTTCTTGAATCACGTGGGGCTTCACCTTGTTGACCAGTGTCTTATCACATTCATTCATAAAGGGGGTTTTTTAATTGTGAAAAATAAAATCAATATATTGTAGGTATTGGGGGGATGTGTGGTCTCAAGGGGTTTATAGGTTGGGGGGGTATAAAAAGGGGCATCTAGTTAAAATAGAGGTTTATTTTATTGGAAAGATGTATTGGGAGGGGGATTCAATAAAATGATTTTGGGAGGTATTTATCAATATTTAGTGAAATTAGGGGTATTCTTTAATATCCCAAGAAGGTTGGGGCTATGTCACAGGTTCACTAAGTGAAAACCTCTTGTCTTGAATTGTCACAAGTTCACTAAGTGAAAACCCTATGTCTTGAATTCTTAGTTCGCAGATATTCAAGTGGGCTGCACTCTTCGAGCTCTTGTTTCCATTGTTGGACTCCCAGTTCTCCTTTTCACTTTCCGTTGATCTCCTCACTTCAACCTTCATTGTTTTAATTGCTGCCTTTGGAAGACCAACCATCACAATGGTTAGCTTCCACTTCCAACTTTGCCAAAAAGACAAAATACAATTAAAAAAGGAAGGATACACTTTTTACAAAAGTTTGTCAAGATCCAATTCAAAACATTTACAAACCACTAATGGGTTATTGTAAATGGACTAGTTTTTCTTGAATAACAGTGATGAGCTAGCTTGCATTCATAAACAACAACCAATAATAACTGTCCAACATAAGTACATATCAATAAAATCCGAGGATGTATATATACCATGAAGTAACATTAAATACCACTCTACAAGATGAATAGACACAACCGTATAATGAAACTTCACTATCAGTGACAAAACTTTTTGATACAATATTGTACGAGTGATCACCACAAACCTCTCACACAGTAAGTAAAATAATCTACAACTTTAATAACATAAAGCTGTAGTGCAAGGCTGTGTGATTGAATCCTCGAGCCATGGAATAAACTTTTTGGTCAGTCAGTGGAGGACTAATCAATTATAGTTGTTGCTAAAATAATGTAATGGATAAACTTTTTGGTACAATATGGTGTGAGTGCTCATGGGAAACCTTACCCAGTAAGTAAAGTAATCCACAAATTTTAAGTAAAATAGTCCACAAATTTTAATGATAACATAAAGCTGTGGTACAATTACGTGCGAATGAATCATGGACACATGGAATTAACTTTTTGACGTTTAGGTCGGTGAGTTGAGGAGTAATCGAGTAAAGTTGTTTGCTGAAATATTAATAATAATCAATAAACAACTCCATCGAATAAACTTTTTGTTCAGTGAGTGCAGGAGTAATCAATAAAAGTTGTTGCTGAAATAATGTAAGGGAATAAACTTTTTGTGCAAAATGATAATGACAAACTTATTCTTATTGCTATTCCACTTCCTGGATTTGGTTGGGAACGCAACAATTGCTTCTCCTTTATATATTTCAACATCCCATCGAATCCAATCCAACTTATCATCTATTAACTTCCTCTTCCCCTCGGCATATATACCCATCTATCTGCCTCTTCTTGGCTTTGCTCCCTGATTTTGTATTCATATTCTGGCCTGTTTTCTCTGTTCTAGAATGCTCTGCTGTTTTTATATTCATACTCTGCTGTGATCTACTCTGGTCTCAGAAAGCAATCGATACTGTGACGGGAACCGCAACTAACGAAGATTGGTAACATAGCTATATATGAGTGGAAGCTTGCTTTAAGTCGGATGAAAACAGTGGATTCAAATTTTCCAAGTACTCATCCAAGTGTTGATCAAGATTTGTATCAGCGATTGAAATGGAGTTATGAGGGTTTGAGAGTTGGTAATCTGGAAAACGGTTTTCTATATCGTGCCATGTTTCATGCAGATGCATTGATTATTCTATTGGTGCAGATGTGGATCGCGGAAGGTCTGGTTAAGAACAAAGACGAGGAATATTTTTTGGGCATGGGGCACAGCTATGTAAAGTTCCTTGTAGATCGTTGCTTGTTACAGTTCAAGAGAGTTGTATTTCAACTCGGAGGTGTAATTCAAGTTCACGATGTAATCAGTGATATGGCAATTTATATTGGAGAGAACGACAAAAACTGTATATTGAGGGACAAGGCTAATGCTTCAACATTTCCCGTGTCCATCGGTAGTGATTGCAGAAGAATATAAATTTGGGGCAATAATGGTAATAAAGGAGAGATTAAGAAGCATTTTTTTTCAACATTCCTTTAAGTTTAGAGTGTTGGACTTATCTGCATCAAGGACCAAATCATTGCCGATATCATTGTAGCTGTTGTCACAACTTGAGTTTCTCAATTTGAGTTGGACCGAAATTGAAGATGCAGTGAGTTAAAATCCTTAACGTTTCAAATAGAGGAGCTTAATAATTTGAAATATCTCAATCTTTTTACTTGTATTCATTTAAAAGTGATTCCAACTGAGATTAGATTAATTTAAAATGTAAGATCTTGTCTGAGCAGAAATGAAAAATGAATTCAGAGGAAATACATGGATACCATTGAAGTTTTCAGTGAAATTCCCAAGCTTTTTATCTGTATCATTTAAATTCAGATATTTTTTATTTCCATGAAATCTTTTTTGAAATATATAAATGATTTATTATATTAAGTTTTCCTTTATAACAAACATTTTTTTTTCTAGATAAACGAGTTTTAAAAATAAATCATTTTTTTCAATAGTAAATTGTGTACATTATAATGTTAAATGTAATTCTTAACATAGAATCATTTTATTATTGAAAAGATATATTTACTAAAATAAATCATATAATTTATTAATATTATAAAAATTAAATTAAATATTAATTTAATCTACATTATTCTTTACTTAAAATTGAAAATATTTAGTTAGAGTATTTTCATGATTAGATTTCAGTAGTTGGTTTGATGGCTACACTATTTTGCATTTCATTGTAATATTTACAATTTCTTGAAAAATGTTCCTAAATTAGAATGTTATTCCTGGTTATATGTCTTGAAGTTTGTTCATTTAAGATAACTCTGCATTCATTTTGTTGTTTATCCTTAACACCCGTTGCAATCTCATCACTGATGTGCTTGCTTTTTTTTGTCTCTGCCTTGTGTACTTTCAAGTTTTAACCTGTTAGAATGACCAGTTATTTTTAAACACTCACAATACATTTAACACTTTAATTGATTTTCAACCAACACCATCATAAAGATTCATTGTGATACTCTGGATAGTGTTGTTCCCTTCAATTTTATTGTCAAAACTCAATCTCAATCTTCAAATTCAATGTAGCCTTGACCGGCATGCACCATCACCAAAACTAAATTCAAACACAGTTAACAACTGGGAAGCACATGCGCACATGCAGAATTAAAAGACACAAGCACACACAAGGAAGACTGAATATGCACAATCAACGCTTCAATTACACTGCAGATTTATGACATTATATACTTATTGCTAAAAACAACTATTGTGTTTAAAACTCTTCCTTCAAATACTAAATACAAATGCTTATTTGTCTAAGTCTCAGCGAGGTTTATAAGAACTAGAGGAGAATTCAAAACAATAATTAAACTCAACCCTGATTTCCTCTATCTCACTGTTACCATGTTCTCTTCAGCTATTGTTTCCTTCTCTCTGTTTTTCCTGTTCTTGGCTTCTTCTTTGTATTTTCTTCTTTTTCCCCGAATTATTTTTTGTCCCTCTTCTTCTCCGTTTATCTCTTGTCTTCATGAGGGGAATAATGAATAATCCCTCCACCAAAACTTAGTGTATATCCAAAGTTCCTCTCCTGCATTAAACTTTAACTAACCTCGCAAATACTCAGCCGCCAAAACAAAACAATCCTGTGAAGGCTTGAGGACAATCCGATGAGGATTGGGCGGATGATTGGATCTTTTTCAGTGGCTCGACTACAACTCCTCTGCCAAACTTTTGGACCCCTACAATAGCTTTGGAGTCATTGAAGGATCTGCTACAGGAGTTATGTGCTCAGAAAAGAGTCACACCCAGAAAATGCAGATTCAAACTAACCAAGAATCAGAGAATGAAAGTGTAGACAGAAAACTGAATATCAATCAGAGAAAATTACAGCAATAGACTTCACTCAGGAAAACAAAACTACTCTGTTTCTGAATACTCTAGTCTATGCTTTATTTATGAAAGAAAAGAGATACAGAGTACCTCTGTTACAACTGTAAATAAAAAGAGGGAAACAGAGCATCCTATGTTCCACAAAATGCCAAAGAAAGATCACTAACAGTCAATAAAAAAAACTTTCTCTGTTACAACATTCGATCACTCGAAAAACTCTATGTTTGATGGCAACATAACCTAATAATTAAATAACAGAACCAAAAATCTGATGCAGCGGAAAGGAGCAGAAACGTGGCAGAGTTTGAACAACACTTGACAGCTACGGTTATACAGTTGTGATAACTAAATTCCGAAACTTTAGCATCACGTTTTTTCAATCTCCCCCTTGATGTCAAGTTTGAGGATTCCCAACTGTGATCTGAGTTTCTCCAATCGATCCTTTGGAAGAGCCTTAGTAAAAATGTCTGCAAGCTGATCTTCAGTTTTACAAAATTCAAAAAAGAGAAACTCTTGTTAGACTAGATCTCTAATGAAGTGATGGTGAATGTCAATGTGTTTACTCCTACTGTGGAAAACTAGATTCTTTGTCATAGAGATTGTGCTTTGATTGTCACAATAAACTTTAATAGGTTTACGAATTTCCATGCCCAATTCTTCTAACAATCTTGCCATCCAAATGACTTGAGTGCTTGTAGATGATGTTGCAATGTACTCCGCTTCGGTTGTAGAAGGAGCAATTGTGGGTTGTTTTTTGCTACTCCAGGAAACAAGATTTCCTCCAAAAAGAAAAGCATATCCTGAAGTACTTTTGCGATCATCCAAGCTACCTGCCCAATCTGCATCTGTGTATGCTACAACATTAAAATTATTAGTAGCATTATAAAACAATCCAAAGAATCTGGTACCACTTACATATCTGAGTATTCTTTTGGCTGCTTGCTAAAGAGACTCATGAGGTTTATTCATGAACCTAGCAACCAAACTTACAGAAAACATAATGTTTGGTCTAGTAGTGGTCAGATACATTACGCTACCAACCATGGATCTATAGAGAGTGGCATCACAGAGAGAAGATTCATCTTCTTTCATCAATTTGCTCCCAACAACAAGAGGAGTACCCACAACTTTACAATTCTGCATGTTAAACCTCTTCAACATGTCTTCAACATATTTGGTTTGGCAAATAGATATACCTTCAGCTGTTTGTATGATTTGCATGCCCAGAAAATATTGCATTTCTCCTAAATCGGACATCTCAAATTATGATTTCATTTCTTCTTTAAAATCCTTCACAAGTGATATTGAGGTGCCCATAAATATTAAGTCATCAACATACAAGAAGAGAATAATAAAATCTGATCTAATGACCTTTTTGTAGACTACACTTTCAGAAGAACACTTAACAAAACCATGATCATGAAAGTATTTATCAATCCTAGAGTACCAAGCTCTAGGGGCTTGTTTAAAACCATAAAGTGCCTTCTTAAGCCTATACACCTTATCTTCTTTACCTTCAACAATAAAACCTTGAGGTTGTTCAACATAAACTTCTTCCTTCAAATATCCATTTAAGAAAGCAGATTTGACATCCATTTGATAAAATTTCAACTTTAACTGAGATGCAATGGAAAGAAAAGTTCTTATTGTTTCAAGTCTTGCTACAGGAGCAAACGTTTCCTCGTAGTCAATGCCTTCTTGTTGCACATACCCCTTTGCAACTAAACGTGCCTTGTGTTTTGAAATGCTTCCATCCATATTAAATTTCATCTTGTAAATCCACTTACTCCAATGGAAGATTTTCCATGAGGGAGTTCAACTAACTCCCATGTGTCAATTTTCTGTATTTGAGACATTTCATCCTCCATTGCTTGCACCCATGGCTCAGTAAAACAAGCTTCTTTAAAATTGATAGGCTCAACATTTGCAGAAAAAACAAGAGAAAAATGATCATTAGCATACCTTGATGTTTCATAAATTTCCTTCAAACTTCTGGTTTTTCTAGGAGAACTAGATGGAGATGTTGCTCGAGAGCTTGTTGATGAACTAGATGAAGGAGATGTTGCTTGAGAACTTGTTGATGAACTAGATGAAGATGAATTTGATGGAGAACCTCTTGTAGATGAACCTGAAATTGTCACTGTAGATGGGTGCTTTGATGAATCATTATCATCAAGGATTAAATTCTCAATATGTGGGGTAACCAATTTATCTTCACTTTCATCTTTAAAATAAAATCCCCCTTCATCAAATATCACATCTCTACTTACATAAAGCTTATCAGTAAGAGGATCATAACACCTATAAGCCTTACTTTCATCTGAGTATCCAATAAAAATACATTTTACAGATTTTCCATCAAGCTTTTGTCTTAGTTCAGAAGGTATACGAACATAGCATGTGGACCCAAAAATTTTCAAATGAGAAACAATTGACTTTCTACAAAACCAAGCTTCATAAGGAGTAGAGTTCTTTACGATTTTTGTAGGAATTCTATTGAGAATATATACTGCTAAATGCACTGCATCTGTCCAATATATGTTTGGCAAAGACATTTGTTTTAACATACATCTAGCCATCTCTACAATTCTTTTGCTTCTCCTTTCTGCTGTACCATTTTGTTGAGGAGTATAAGTTGTAGTTAACTCCCTTTTTATGCCATTTGAGTTGCAAAATTCTTTAAAATCATTGGAGGTGAACTCTCCTCCTCTATCAATTCTTAAAACTTTCAAATAGAACCCTGATTCCTTCTCAACACGTGCTTTAAACTTTTGAAAAAAGATAAAAGCTTGAGACTTCTCACTTAGAAAATAAACCCATGACATTCTTGAAAAGTCATCGACAAAAAGAAGGAAATATTTGTTTTTTGCAAGAGACAAAGTTTGCATTGGGCCACAAATATCTACATGTACTAAAGCCAAAGGCTTTGTTGCTCTAAATTGATGAAAAGGAAAGCTATCTCCATGTTGCTTCCCTACTGCACAACCTTCACATATATTATTATCAGGATTTGTGAAAGAGGATAAACCTCTTACTAAATTCTTCTTTTGCAGCATAGAAAGAGATCCAAAATTAAGGTGTCCTAACCTTTTGTGCCAAAGCCAAGACACATCAACTGGGGCCTTCAAACAAGTTACATTTGGTTCCATTCTCATCAAAAACATCCTATTTTCTGTCATAGGAACTTCAGCAACTAGGGCAGTATTGTTGAAAATCCTACAAAACCTTCCTTCAAAAACAGTTTTGTAATTTTTAGAGTTTAGTTGCCCTGTGCTAATCAAATTGTGCCTTAAACCTGGAACAAACAAAGTATCTTGTACATACATAAAACCTCTATTCTTGACTTTTATGGCAAGGGTACCTTTACCCATTATATCTGCTTCATTATCATTGCCAAAATTTACTTTTCCCTTCACAATCTCATCTAACTTTACAAACAAACTTTTGTTTCCAGTCATATGATTTGAACAACCACTATCTAAATACAATTACTTAGCTTCAATACAATTACTTGTAAGAAAGAGAGTTTGAGAGGTTTCACCTTCTTCCTTGCTAAAATTTGCTTGAGAGGTGTCTCTCTTCTTCTTAAAGAAATAGCTTTCAAGGTGACCATCTTTATTACAGTAGTTGCAATGAAAAATGTCTCTGCCAGAGTTGTTGCTTCTTCCTATACCATGGTCACCTATTCCTCTACCTCTGCCACGACCTCTACCTCCTCTAAAAAAAGGAGTAGAAGCTTCATTCATGACAAATGAAAATTGCTTCTTCTTCTCATCAACTTTCAACTTACTTTGAAAAGCCTGATCAAAAGGTTCCTCATTCTTTTTCAACCTGTCTTCATGAACTTGAAGACTACCAAATAAATCAGTAAGGGTCAACTGAGATAAATCCCTTGACTCTTCTATAGAAATAGTAATTGGATCAAACTTTTTGGGAAGACTTCTTAAAACCTTTTCAACAATCTTCCTATCTTCAAGTATTTCACCATGAGCATGAATAGCATTTACAATATTATGAACTCTAGTGATAAAAAAATTCAACATTTTCACTTTCTTTCATAGATAGAGACTCAAAATCTCGTCTCAACATCTGTAGTTTAACAACCTTTACCTTGACTGAACCTTTATAAACTTTTTCCAAAGTTTCCCAAGCATTATGGGAAATTCCACATTCTACAATTTTTGGAAACACATAGATATCAACTCCCGTTTGAAGAAGAAACAGAGCCTTAACATCCCTTTTCCTATTCTCCTTCAATTCTATCTTCTGATCAACTGATAATGCATTATAAGCAGCTTGATCAGCTGACTTTGTGTACCCTACAGAAACAAGAATCCATATATCTTGTGAGATGAGCAAAGTTCTCATCTTGACACTCCAATACTCATAACTTTCCCCACACAAAAGAGGAATCTGGTACTAGACTGAATTGTTACTTTGGGCCATTGTCTCCTTCTTCTGGCTGCAAACAACCACAACCTGCAAACAACCACAGACCTGGGAGCTCTGATACCAAATGAAGGATCTGCTACAGGAGTTATGTGCTCAGAAAAGAGTCACACCCAGAAAATGCAGATCCAAACTAACCAAGAATCAGAGAATGAAAGTGTAGACAAAAAACTGAATATCAATTAGAGATAATTACAGCAATAGACCTCACTCAGGAAAACAAAACTACTCTGTTTCTGAATACTCTAGTCTATGATTTATTTATGAAAGAAAAGAGATACAGAGTACCTCTGTTACAACTGTAAATAAAAAGAGGGAAACAGAGCATCCTCTATTCCACAAAATGCCAAAGAAAGATCACTAACAATCAATAGAAAAAACTTTCTCTGTTACAACATTCGATCACTCGAAAAACTCTATGTTTGATGGTAACATAACCTAATAGTTAAATAGCAGAACCAAAAATCTGATGCAGCGGAAAGGAGCAGAAACGTGGCAGAGTTTGAACAACACTTGGCAGCTATGGTTACACAGTTGTGATAACTGAATGCCGAAACTTTAGCATCACGTTTTTTCAGTCATTGGATGGTGATTGGGTGGACGATGGAAATCTCCTCGGTGGGCCGATCAGATGCCCCTGCATCAGACTCTCTTTTCCATGATCAGTGCTTCCATGGTCTTTTCCCACGTAAAAGATTAGAGTGAGTAGTTTCAAAGTCCGAAGAGAAAATTCTTCACCAAAAGAAAATTTTCATTCAACAACAATTGTGATACATCAATATGCCTAGAGCAATATTTTATCCAATCGCAAGGCCTGGCTATTGCAACTTAATAAAATACCAGACAAGCCTGGCTAATCTATGAACATGAAAACAAGGATGAGTGTTTTAGCCATAAACTGGGAATTAAAATTCAATTCATCCAAACATCAATTTTACAGTTTTTCCAAATCCAAGCTTTCAGGTAAAATAGTTGCATGATGGAAATTGCATGGATCCAGAAGTTGACTTCATCTGTGCCCTTTGAACTCTTCCATGAGCTCACTAAGATGATTTGAAGTAGAAATAGTAACCATTTTAGTAAGGAAATCTATGTTTTCCTTGTATTCCATAGGTGGGTTTAAATAAGGTGCACTCTACAAGATGTTTTCAGTGGCAACTTGTAATATTGGGGAGAATTGAACCTGAATGGGGAGAATAACAATATTTGTCTCAACCACCTAAGCTAAACCCAATTAACAATCACAAAATCACTTATAATGAAGCTTACCATGGTTAAATCTTCCTTATTTATATTTTGAAATTCAAACATACTTGTCTCATTAAAAAGAGAGAATAACAAGTCAGTCACTTTATCTTCCAATCAAGAAACCATTATAAAGTTATATTCTAAGTGAGTTTATGTATGAAGCTTATCAATGTTGGATCCTCTTAATTTCATTGAAAATTTGATATACAATTTGAAATGTATTTTATGTTAACTGAATTTAATTTAAGTGGTCAATAGTCAGTCACTTTATCATTTAATCAACAAACCATCACAAAGTTATGTTTTAAGTTAATTTATGTATGAAGTTTATCACTGTTGGATTTTCTTAATTTTATTGAAAATTTGATATGTACTTTGAAAAGTTAAAGACAAACATCCAAACACTACCATTTCAAAAAAAAAAAAAAAATCAATAAATTTAAACTAAAAACCATAAGTTCAACTTAAACGCATGGTAATATGCAAGCCCCTCCAATATAATAGGAATAAGAAATTTGACATGACAAGATATTCTAGATGTTAAAATTGTCGAGTTCTTAATAACATTAGACCCTATAGAAGTAACAAATGACATACAAGATGGAAATCCATTTGTGAATAGTGCCATGTTTCATATATTCATGAAGGCTTACATGAAAACTTTTGAAAAGGATAGGATAAACATGACATGTAGACCTAGGATATGGTTCAGTCCAATCTAAGTCTTTCGAATCTGTAGTGTTGGGGACTTGCTAGAACTTTGTCAGGATTTTAGTTTATGGGACACATTTTTTTAAATTATTGGATATATCAGATTTCATGGAACTTTCCTAAAAACAACATTTCTGAACTTTAGGAATAACTTATTAGTCTGGAAAGCATCTTCATTTTCTTCTTAGCCCAATATAAAGGAGCATGAGCAACTACGAGAAGCTCCCACAATAGTTCACTAATAGAACTACTCATCAAACAAGATTTTTGGCAAGCAAGTTTTTTCGAAGGTGAACTGGAAATATTCTTATCAGTTTTCATAGCTAAGTTGACTCCACTTTCCCAAAGATTCTGCCATCCATGCTCTTTGTACCTGAAGGTGTTGGAGCAATCTTACTTGTGACTTTTTTCATGCATTCTCTAAAGGTAAATACTTGTGTAGTCTTCTTTGCATCTTGATCAATGTGGAGACATGTAGACATCAACTCTTTCTCTGTTTCTTAGATTAACTATTTAGAAAATCTGAGGCAACTGATTCTATTTTTTGCTGCTATTTGGACTTCAATGGACTCGTTCTCCTGGGCAAAGGCCAGTCTTCTTCTTGTGATTTGGCTGGGTAGCATTTTACCTTTTCAACCATCCAACTACCTACATTCATGTCTGCCTCTGGCCATTTCTGAGGGATTTCAAACAGTCTCTTAAAAAGCTTTGTCTTAGAACCTGCAAGTTCAAATAGTGTTTCATCGTGGCCATCTTTGTCCTCTTGCGCAGATCCACTTCCTCCAATAAAGTCACCAATGTTCCTTGTTTTCATCTTTCTTGGTTGATTTCCCTCTCAGTTGGAATGCTTGGTTGATTTCCCTCTTAGTTAGAATGCTGTAGGCTAAAGATTTTACGAAATGAAGATTTTTTTCGGGGATATTACTCGAAATCCGACAAGAAATTGTTGGATTCGTGGATTTAAGTGATTATTTTTGTAGAATCCGAGTGCCCTGGGATTTTTTCAACATGCTGAATCCATTCTGCATTCGGAAATGGATTTTGAACAACAAAAAATAGTGATTCGTGTAAATTTATATCATCGGAGAAAAAATCCATCTCTTAGAACAGCTAGCCAACTCCTTTTAGAATGACATAGGCCAAAGATTCTACGAAATGAAGATTTTTTCGGGAGATATTTACTCGAAATGCGGCGAGAAATTGTTGGATTCATAGATTTAAGTGATTATTTCTGTATAATCCGAGTACCTTGGGAGTTTTTCAGCATGCTGAATCCATTTCTACATTCAGAAATGGATTCTGAACAAGAAAAAATAGTGATTCGTGTAAATTTATATCACCGGATTCAGGTGAAAAAAACCATTTCTTAAAACAGCTAACCAAAACCTTTTAGAATCCCTTATAGTACACTATCTTGACACTTACCTGGATTACTCTCTCGATGAGTAAGACCTCGAGCGGGTACTAACGTTGGAAAGCCCTGATTATCTAAAGATGCAGTTTGAATGCCTAAAGTCCCTAAATCTTACCAAAATATACAAGTTTCTGAGCAAGGATAGAAGATGCTTGTGCACAAGCTACGGTGATTTCAAGGTCGTATTCAATAGGGGAAGATTCAACAAAACTACTAGTAATTGAAAGGAACTTTGAGGGATCTATTGACGGGCGAAATTGACCGTCCGTCAACCGAGAGAGTGGATTTGGTCCGGGGTTGTCTAAATAATCCAACCCGTTTGGGATAACCCACCCTGACGGGTTTAGCGGCTCCGTTAGCCGATCTAAGTCCTAAGAAAACAAAAGAAAACTACTCTAAATTAACTAATCTAACTAAAAATAACTAATAAAACAAACTAATAAAAACAAAACAAAACTATTAATATATATATAATTTACTATCTAATACTACACAACTATAATTTTATAAAATCAAATAATCACTTACTAACAGAGTTAAATTTAATTACAAATGTACAATATTTACAAATTACAGATTTGAATGAAAACCTGAAAAACTCATTTGTAATCTGTCCTAAGACAGCGAGACTATTGTTTTTTGATTTTATAATTTTATGAAAAGAAATAAAATAAAAACTATCTAAACTAAACAACTAAAATACTAACTCTAACTACAAATCTAAACTACACATATATCTAACTAAACTACTTAAATTATACTAACAAATTAACTATCAAATAAATAACAAACTGACCTGAAGTAACGCCTCAGGTTTGTCCTGTGTATGCAATGATTATCTTAGTTGATCGGAGGGAGGAAACCCGCACCGGATTCTCCAAGAGCTTCTCGTAAACGGAAAGTTGTAGTGCTCTTTAAATATAATTACAGGACAAACAAGACATAAAAATTACAACAATCTTATGATTTATAAATCTTCACAGTTATATAAATCTGCATGCAAAGATCTATACAAAATGATTCAATTAACGAAGAAGAGAAATCTATAATTCATTAACTGAAAAAAAGTAATTGCTGCACTTTAAAAATAATGAAAGAGATCAGATATGGATAACACATTAATCGAATCACATCAACCTGCAATATATTACGATAGCTAAAGTAGTCTATAATCAACTGCAAACTGATACGAATAAAACTTGAAACAAAAGTTTGATATATTGAAAGCGAAAGTTGTTACAAGAAACCAACTCTCATCTCAGTTTGTATCATAAATCCATAGCCTGGTTCTCCCACAAGTGAGGATGATCATTATTACAAAAATAATAAGTATTTAAAGACCTCCCACAGGGTAAAACATCCCTGTGGGAATTATCAAAACAGTTTACAGGAAATCAGGGAAAATATCCCAAGTTTGGCTAAACTAACAACTTAAAATAAAAACTACATCACACAAATATATCCTAGACTGCCACAGCATGCCCAATTGATCATTGCAATTCGAATGTACATGAAAGAGGACAAAAATAGGCAAGTTAAAAGGATATTTGATTAATAAAATTGATAAAAATCTAATTTCTAAGACTAACTACAGAATCTTGCGATTCTGTAGCTGGTCTAAATCAAACACATAATTGTTTTAAAATCTAATTCAAACTTAAAGAATTAAATTCAAACTATCAAACCAATATTTGATTGCTAAAAGCATCATTCAAATTGTCACTTGTATGCAAATCGAACAAACTAAATCGTATTCAACGAACCGATAACAGAGATGGATGCACTCTGTTTAATTCGTTATCACCAATTCGGGTAAACAACATCGTATTGGATAACTCAACAACAATGAAATCGTTTCATGGACCAATTGAAATCAAAACCAATAGTTTATGTTGCTTCAATTATCAACAAGATCATTTTCGAATCCAACCGAAATCAACAGGATCGCTTTCCAAATGAATAGGACTATATTAAACAAATACAAACGATCATGCTAATCGTAAATTAAATCAAAACTTGTATGTAAATTGATATCGTAATTGAATTAATCGGTTGATAACAGGGTATGTGGGATTTGTCAAACATTTGTTATTGCCAATTGGGGGTAGACAAAATCGATTGACAGTCAACGAAATCATCACTTGAATCAATTTCGAAACGGAATATTAGCTGATTTTCTCATACAAATTCAACAGAGATCAAACATGTCGATCTGAGTTTAACAAACTCGTTTTGAAAATTAAAATCAACAGAGCAGCATCAAATCTATTTTCGATACGAATCCAACTCATAAAAGCAATCGTGCTAACTCAAGATACGCAACAATCCAATCAAAACAATAACGAATCGAACAGTTTGAGTTTGACATAATCGTTATAAACCAACACAGTTCCATGATTTTGGCGAATAGATCTTTTGCACAGGTCAGATATAATCCAAATCCAAACGAGAATGTTGACTCAATACAAAACAGAGTCGTTTTTCCAATCTAATATACTACACCGTATTTATCAAGCCAATTCAATCCTATGAAATCGTTTCAAAAATCAAATCATAAGAACTAAATCAGAGCCGTTGACATCCAACGACAACAAAATCGTGTTAAATCAAAACATAACCGTGTTCTAATTTTAGCGTAAAAACCTCCTGTTCAAGTCAGATGCAAACAAAATCCAAGCGAAAGCAAAACCCATTGATTTCGTTAATTCAAACCAACAGAATTATTCAAAACGAATCAAACCCAGTGAAAACCAATCAATTTCTAAACTGGGCACGACCAAATTGCATAACCAAATCATAACTTCATTTAATTTTAGCAAAACGAAAACAATGTACAGGATCCACAACATAACCGTTTTTTATAATCAAACTATGACAGAGTCATTTCGAACAATGGACAGAGCTAATTGAAAACCAAACTCAATTCATTATATTAATCCTAGCAATTCATAAAATGAAATTGATATTGAAATTCATACCTAGATAATCAACAAACAACTTGGTTATGAAAATTTGGAATTGACGAAGGTTGTTGCCGATTCGACATTCCTAAAGACGATAGAACCAGTGGTTTTCTGTTTCTTGTCATTAGCTTGAAACTTGTCCCTCTCTCTCGACAGTATTGTAACTTGGTTTTCCAACGATTTGATCTTTGACTGTAATAAGGGAACGTCGGTATAGTAGCACTCTATCCACACACTGCATTGAACGCAGGATGATTGCTCGGGGTTTGACATAACAGTCGAGGGTTTGTGTAAGCCACCAGGGGTTTCATTTTGCAACTGGATTCCTGGGTAGTTAGGATTGTTCTATAGTCACGGGGGTAAATTAGATACATAGTCATAGGGTTGCTTGGAACACAAGCCGTGGGAATAAGGGTACTCTCCAGCTAGGAAGCGTTCGATATATGAGTCAGAGTCTTCACTCAGAATTATGGGCTTTTGATCAACATTAGGCTTAGGTTTATTCCGAGCAAGTCTCGATATCAATCGAGCGTTCTTTTTACCTTTGTTGTCGACAGTAGGATTACCCTTGACCTTCTTACTCACGGGCTTCTTGACAACCACAATATTGTCTGTTAGGATGTCGGGTAGGTCGATGTCAGGGCAGACAGAGGGCTTGGTCGAGGGTAGGAGGATATGGAAAGGAACGGGTGGCCCGACCTTAGTTTCACTAACCACAGGCTTATCGATTTGGACAGACTCCGAATCAGCAAAGCCATTTCGAGATAGAAAGGCTTGCCAATTGTCGCTGTGAAGATTTAAGTGGTGAACGATGACGAGTCTAATCAGGTCGTGGTGGAACAAGATACTATCGGCCTTCTCTCGTTTAAACCTCTTTGACATCTTGTACAGACTACGCAAGTAGTAAAATGGCATGTTCAATGGATAACCCATGAAATTCATTAACAGTCGAAGGTGATAAAGAAAAACCAATCCATACCGACCTTCACAGGTCACAAATTGTTTTACGATCACTAAAAGATCGTGCCACCTAGGTTTAAGGGTGGAAATAGGCATACCTTTGTCACAGGAGGTGACCTTTCGTGATACGAATAGCAATGGCCATGGCACCTCATCAACTTTGGAATTCTTAAACCATCGCTGGCCCATGGCTGCTAGTCCTGTATCAGAGCTAATGAATTCTTCATTGAGTTCAAGATGAATGTCACCTACTTTATCCCTACACCCATCAAAGGTAAGGGCGAATTGTTGTGCAACAAAAAGATTGAAACCCTCGAACCTCTGTATAAACGTGAGCCAACCACTATCCCCTAAATCTTTACGGGCGTCATCAAAGAGTAATAGAGCTTGACTACCATTCGGCTCAATTCACACCAACGGTGCCATAGACAGGAGCACACGGTGAGCGATGTGAATGAGGCAGGGTTTGGACACAACATATGCAGGTGAAGAACGCTCACAAGCTCACCCGAAACTAGCAAAGGTGAAACAAGGATAGGGGGGAAAACATTAATGACATATCGTGCGAAGGTGGTGGAGCTATTTTTGCCCATGCAGAATAGTCATTACCATGGTACAACCGTCGGCGCTTACAACTATTCAAATCACAACGCATATGTGTTACAAACTATGCCACTTCAATCAATCAATTGAAACCTTTGGTAAGTGGATAAAACATTCGTGCAAGCAATAGTTATAGTTTCAAAACCAAAGCAATAAATCAAAAATGCACCAAGGGTTTGGTTATATGAAACATGTGTTGTATGAAACAATTTATACCAAGGGTTTTTCCACAACACAAACGTGTTTTTATGAAATCAATGTGCCAAGTGAATCGATCAAAGAACATATAAATCCAAATCACCAATGCATCATAAACTTGATCAAAAGAATATCACCACAGTCTTGTAAACGAAATCTCAAATAAGAATGTCAAAAGAATAATGATCTTGCAATCTTGTCAATTGTGTAACGATAAACAAATTTGAAAACACGATGAGCATATAAACAAGAGCGATCATAACAATCCAGTAATGATTTTAATGTGACTTCGTAAATCAAGTTTTCACGCTTTCAGTCGTGAAAAAAAGAACAAAGGTAAATGTGCAAACACATATAAAACAATAGTGTCGTTTTATTGAAGAGATTGCGACAAAATCAAAGTTTGCAAAACTCTGGTGTAGGCATCTTATAAGGACAGTATAAAAATGTGAATTGGCTGCCAACAATGGCGACACACTGGTAGAAGCAGTTATCTCTGCGAAAAGAACCAATTCAGATCAGGACAGCAAGAATAATTCAAAGTCAAAAATAACAACCAGAAAATCGTATAAACATCTTCATCAACCACATATTCCAGCAATGTTTAAAGGATGAAAACTGATAACAGTCTTAAGACAAGCGAGTCACGATATTAAAGATAAAATCCCCAATATTGTTGACAGAGCCACTGCTGCTAGCAGGCGTTCATAGCCTCGACAGGGTTTCCATTTAACCCACTCTGATATCTGTATCCTGCCAAGAAGTTCCAGATCAGAATAAAGGACAAATGAAGGTCAAGAGGTTTCATATTTACGAATTTTCATATACTCGACATTGCTTTGTTGCCAGCAGGCCTGTTCAGTACCCCAGAAAAGTTGTCTTGGCGTCTTGCATGCATTTACCCGCTGCCAGCAGACCTGTTCAGCATCCCGATGGGTTTACAAGCACTTCCCACAGCTCTTTTACTGATTTATTTTATTTTTTAAAGATATATAGTCGATCGGGGTGACGTTGAAAATTATGATTATTAACATTTTTTTTTTTTTTACAGACCTCATCAGAAATTTTTAGAACTGTCCTTTATTAAGATCCAGAAATGGTTTGTTTACAAAACCAACTTTATAAGGCAGGGAGACATCTTATGATTCATTCCCTTAAGGAAAAGGGACAGCGTAAAAAGATAATAGATGATCGCAACAAGCTTATGTTAGAGATTGAAATCAGTTAACTTCTTTCAAACAACAAACTTTTGCCAATCACAGATGTAAATTTCAGAAGCATATAATTGATGTTTATACAATTTTTCAGCAGTCATCTTAGTGAAGGAATTTTCTGTTTTCCTTGTCCGAATAGTTCAGCATGCAGGTATGTGTATTTCAAAAGCAAAAATGATAAGCACACAGGAGATATCAAAACCAAAACAACCAAAAGAAAAGAAAACAAAACCAAAATATGTACATAATATACAAGGAGTTGTCATCAAGCAAAGTATCTTTTCAGGGCTTGGCCATTCACCGGATAGGTGTCAGGCTGCCCTTCTAGATTCTGCAATCGGAAAGAGCTGGGACCTAACTTCTCAGCAACTAAAAACGGTCCAAGCCATAAGTTTTGAAATTTTGTGTGCTCTCCCTTTCCCTCATGCGGTTTGTCCCACTTTAGGACGAGATCACCTACTTCGAAGTTCCTATCAGAGGCGGAATTAGAATTGAACCAACTTTTAACCAATAGTTGATGCTGATCTAACTTACGTTTAGCTTGAGCTCTCACCTCTTCTAGCTTCATCAAAGCATTAATTCAGTTTTCTAAAGGGGAACACTCTTCTTCTTGAATTTTCTGTGATAGTTGAAGTGAAGGAAGAAGAATGTGTGGTGGCAGAACTGCTTCTCTGCCATAAACAAGAAAGAAAGGAGAGTTACCTACAACAGCTTTTGGTGTTACCCTATTAGACCAAAGTGCATTCAACAGTGCATTGTGCCAGTTTTTGTGATTTTCAGCCACCGTTCTCTTGATGATTTTAATCAAGTTCTTATTTGTCGATTTTGCTAATCCGTTGCCCTGGGGGTAATAGCTAGCAGAATACTTCAATTTAATTCATTTTTCCAAAGCAAACTCTCTCATCTCAAGAGAGGAAAAGTAAGACGCGTTATCGAATACTAAACAGTCTGGGATACCAAAACGAGTGATAATATTCGAATTTAGAAAGGCAATTACCTGACTGGTATTCACAGTTCTTAATGCGGCAGCTTCAGACCACCGGGTAAAGTAATCTATGGTTGTTATGATAAACTTATGTTGTTGAGAGGATGGCGGGTTGATTGGACCTATGATATCAAGGCCCCACTACTGAAAAGGAGAGTCTACTGAGACGGGCTGCAAAGGAAAGGCTGGTTTCTGTAAGCGCCCTGATGCTTTCTGACAAATAATACACTTACGGCACAAGGCATGGGTGTCTCTAAAAAGCGTGGGCCAGTAATAACCGACTCTCAAAACCTTATGGGCGGTGGTGTCACCACCAAAATGACCACCATCTTCTCCAGCATGCAACTCTAGTAAGACTTTCTCTGCTTCGTCTTTCTCAAGACAGTGCATCAGTACGCCATCAAAATTTTGATTAAACAGAATACCATTAACCAAATGAAAGGAGGAAGACTTCAATCTCAACTCTCTTCTTTTAGTGGGATCCAGGTGACGAGGGGCTGATCCATGTTCAAGACAGAATTTTATATCGTCATACCAAGAACTGACAGAGTTTTGTGCACAACAGATTGCATTTTGATCGTGTTGTCCTAGGTTTGACGTATCGCTTTCTTATTGCTGTCCTGTTGCTGAATCAACAACTAACTTACATAACCCTTGGCCTCTCACTATTTGAGATGGGGTAATTTCTATGTCGTACTCCTGCAAGGAGGTGACCCAATTAGCCCTTTTTTCACCTAGTTCTTTCTGCACTAACAGGTTCCTGACGACTGGGTAAGGGACAATAACTTTCGTCCTAGACTTCAAGAGATAAGATCGGAAATGCTTGACTGCTTTGAAAACAACGTAGGCTTGCTGATCTACTACTGGGTAATTAAGTTTAGCGCCTTTGAAAGCAGATCTCATAAAGGCAATGGGTACTTCGTTATTTTCGGTGTTCTTTTGAGTTAGGACGGCAGCATAAGAACGGTCATAAGCAAAAGTGTAGAGCGTAAAGTCTTGGGAAAATTCGGGGCTCATGAGAGAAGGAGCGTCTATTATGGCCTTCGTTATTGCATTAAAAGCTTGATTTTCTAGGGATCCCCAATGATATTGGGTGTCTTTCTTAATTAGGTTCTGCAAAGGTCTGACCATTTTGGAGAAACTGGGGACGAATCTCCTCACGAAGTTAATCTGGCCTAAGAAAGACTACATAAATTTTTTGGATGTAGGAGGGGGAAGTTTCGCGATGAATTGAGTCCTTTCGGGGTCGATAATCATCCCTTTGCTTGACACAATAAATCCTAAGAGTTTACCCTGTTCTACTGCAAAGATGGATTTTTTAGGGTTCAAGGAAATGTCGTATTTACGGCATCGCTGTAGAACGGCTCGTAAATGAGCTAGATGATCGATTTTGTTTTTAGAAAATACACTAACATCATCTAAGTAAACTACGATGGACTGATTGATTAATCCGTGGAAAGTGATGTCCATCACTCTCTGGAAAGTGGCACCGACATTAATCAATCCAAAGGGCATTTTCTGATAAGCGTAGGTGCCCCATGGAGTGCGGAAGGTAGTTTTAAGTTGGTCTGGTGGAGACATCAGGACTTGGTTGTACCCCGAGAAACCATCCAGTAAGGATAGCCTCTCAGAACCAGATACCTGTTGAAGGATCTGTTCCATGGGTGGGACATGATAGTTGTCTTTATCAGACGCTCTATTAATGTTGCGAAAATCGACGCATAGTCGAATTTCCCCACTTTTCTTCCGGACAGGGACAAGGTTTGACACCCATTGAGTGTGCCTAACTGGAAAAATTATCTTAGCATTTAGGAGCTTATTCAATTCTTTTTTAACGGTCGGTTCGAGCTTAGGGTGCATTTTTCTCAATTTTTGTTGGAAGGGTGAGGCTTGGGGTTTCATAGGAATGACATGTTGTATGATGTTAGGATCGAAAGTTTTAAGATCATCATATGTCCATGCAAAGACATCTTTAAATTCTTTAAATAATTTAATAAATGCAGCTTTTTCTTGTTGAGAACACCCCAACCCTAGATTAATGCACTGAGGATTTTCATTAGTTCATAAGTTTACTTTTTCATATGATAACGAGGAACTATTGGTTTTACAGTTGACCGATTTTTTGAATTTATCTTGAAAATCGTAAAATTTCTCTAATCTAACTACAGAGTTAGGGATCAAATTTACCATGTCCGATGAAGATTCAAGAGTTCTCGGATCTGGTATTACCGTGAAATCGCGCAAATTATCATCATGAGTGCATTCGTCTATGACCGCGCCGTGAAAGGTTTATTCCATGTGCAGAAAGCTAATAATCTGCTGATCATCGTTGAAGACTCTCCAGTTCGTGATGTTTTCGGGTACTAATGGCCTGAACAACATCTCAACAGAGAATGTGTTGGGGGACAAGCCTTCTGCAGGAAAGAGTTTAGAAGCTACATTAGCTAATAGATCTGCTTCAGAGTTATTCAATCTAGGAATAGAACTTATATTGAAAGCAGAAAAATTATTCATTAAATTCCATACCTCGGATTGGTAGCTTTTAAGATGTAGAGACAGACAATGGATAGAATCTCTTACCTGTCTAACCACGATTTCAGAGTCGCCAAAGACAGTCAAATTTTTAATGTTCATATCTAAAGCTTTTCTGAGACCTTGCAGTAAAGCCTCATATTCTGCAGTGTTGTTAGTACATTCAAATTCTAACCTACATGCAATCAATGTTTTGTTACCTGTCGGATCAATAATCACGCAGCCTGCACCAGCTCCTTCTTTGGACTTTGACCCGTCAAAATAAAGAGACCAAATTTGATTTTTATCGGGTGCATGAGACCTTTTTGTAGAAGCTGCTGGCTGCACATATGCGACAATCTCAGACTGTTGTTCTGGGTTGGTGACAGCTGAAGCCTTGGCCATGAAATTGTTGAAAAAGGTATCCATTCCTTGTATTTTGGGTGAATCAGCAGAAGGTGTAAATGGTTCGTTGGGATCATTCAAATGTGTGACTGTGAACTTAAGGTAGCGTTCACGATTTACCTTGATCTTGTTAGGCTTGTCGTTTTTTGGAAGCCATAGGTGAGACCAATCTGTTGCAAAATAGCCGTGTAGCTGCTCCGACCAATCCCTGCTTAAAAATAGACCATACACTTCTGGAATATCCACAACAATAATATCAATAACTTGATGGACCTTGGGGTTAGACGATAATCTTATAAGTATGTTCTTTGGTTCGCCTATAACTTTAACATTAGTCCGATTAAGTTGTATGATTTTTAAAGTAGATGGTTCAACTTCGACATTTATCTTCTGGCATACAGACCATGGCATCACATTGGATGACGCTCCTGAGTCTACCATACAATTGTGCACGTTTCTATTAAATATTTTGAAAGTTAACAAGAATGGAGGTACATCTTTGCGAGTACTAAGGGTGGTAGCTTGTGGTTTTTTACTCGCAGTTTCTAAAGCTACTTTATCTACATTATTTACATTATTTACATTACTGACATGAAGACTTCCTTTATCTTGAGGATCAGGATTGTTTTTAGTGGAAGTCTTTTGAGGAACTTTGTTCTGAACAACCTTGTTACCACTTGAATTACCATTTTTGCCATTCTCTGAGATATTCTGTAACATTTTTTGTAGCAGAAATGGAAATTTCAATAACTCATAAACATAAATGTTATCCCTTAACTTTTTAAGATCTTCAACTAAATTATAATCTAAGTTGGGGTTTACATGACTCTGTTTGGTCTCAGCTGGTTTAGATTGCTTTGGAGGCGAAGTCGTAGTGTTTTCGGCAGAAGGTTTGTTTGTCGTCTTACTCCTAGTGTTATAGGGATGAATTGTCTCAAAGTTAGCTTGGAAGATGCTATCTGAGAAGTGTCCATAAATGTTTGGAGAAGACTCTTCTTCTTTAACTGTCTCTTGTTCAACTACCTCCTCAGGAATCTCAGGAGGCATCAAGTTATCTTGGGCTTCTAGAATTGTTTGAAGGGCGTATTGCATACTTTCTAGATTGAGGCCTTCAGTATTCAGATTAGGTCGATTGGTGGGAAAAGGTTTCCTGAACGGGGGTTTGTAAGGCCCTTTGCTCGAGGAAGATTCTTCGGTCGTCCTTTTCAAGTCTATAACTTTATTTGACAATTTTTGAACAACTTTAGTTAAGTTTTCTAAATCCGAGATTTCAGGTTGTGCTTTGCTTTGAGTAGGTCTGGGGAGGATTTCGATCTTCTTTTTGGAAGATGAACTAGTTTCTATTTCGTTGCTAGTAGCGTCTTTTAGACTAAGTATGTCTTTTTCAATCTGGTTGGCCTCCTCAAAGGCTTCTAACAATGTGGCTTTCTTAGATTGTTTAACCCAAATAAATATACTTTGATGCAAGGCTTTAGTATAGTATGCTATTATAAGATTCTCGGCAGGCATGGAATCCATAGGGATTCGGTTTTTAAGCATTAAGAATATTTGATTAAAGTCTTTAACTTTTTCTTTTGGGTTCATTCTTAAACTAGAAAGTTCCATGACTAAGACTTCTGGAGGCTTACCGTCTCCAAACTTTTCCAAAAAGCATGACTCAAACTTTTCCCAAGACAGGATGGTATGGGGTTGCTGGGCAAAGTACCATGTAGATGCATTGCCCTCGAATGTATAGGGGAACAACCTACAGACTACGTCTTCATGTTCGACATTGCGGAGTCTTATGGCTAACATAAACTTTTTAATGTGATCTTCAACGATCTGTTTTGAGTTAGGGTCAAACTTGGGAAGCCATTTCTTTGGATGTTTGGGTAAGGGATGTTGATCTCCAGGTATGGCTACCGCATTCTGGTCAAGCCAAGGTCTAGCAGGGTTGTTCTGGTTTTCCATTGGTGTAGTCGGTGTGGAAGAATGCGAAGGGGGACTGCCTTCGTCTGAAGAGTCTCCTCTAGAAGAGGAAGGAGATGATGGAGGTGGTGAGGGAGGTATTCCAGATCCTCCTGCAGTAGGGGTGAGGATTGGATCTGTAGGAATCACAGTGAGGTTAGTGCCTCCAAGTTGTTCTCTGATATCAGAGAAATCTAAAGGTTGGTCCAACGGACGGTTTGGTTGTCTCAAACGGGCTAAGGCACTATGTGTTCTTATGAGAGATTGGCGGACAATCTCTTGTATGTCACCACCTGTAGGATTTGGGGTTACTGGCTCAATTGTGATCTGTGGATCGTCGTTTGATGTGGTTGTTGTTTGAAGGCGAATGTTATCGTTCGAATGACTTCTTGTTACTATAGGTGAGCGATGAGGTGGTTGAGGAGTCTTGCGACCGCCTCGTGCCATTAATTAATTCCAGTCCCTCCTTCTAGTGCCATTTGTTGACGAGCGAAATTGACCGTCCGTCAACTGACAGAGTGGATCCGGTCCGGGGTTGTCTAAATAACCCAATCCGTTTGGGATAACCCACCCTGACGGTTTTAGCGGCTCTGTTAGCCGATCTAAGTCCTAAGAAAACAAAAGAAAAATACTCTAAATTAACTAATCTAACTAAAAATAACTATTAAAACAAACTAATAAAAACTAACTAAACTATTAATATATATACAATTTACTATCTAATACTACACAACTATAATTTTATAAAATCAAATAATCACTTACTAACAGAGTCAAATTTAATTACAAATGTACAATATTTACAAATTACAAATTTTAATGAAAACCTGAAAAACTCATTTGTAATCTGTCCTAAGACAGCGAGACTATTGTTTTTTGATTTTATAATTTTATGAAAAGAAATAAAATAAAAACTATCTAAACTAAACAACTAAAATACTAACTCTAACTACAAATCTAAACTACACATATATCTAACTAAACTACTTAAATTATACTAACAAATTAACTATCAAATAAATAACAAACTGACCTGAAGTAATGCCTCAGGTTTGTCCTGTGTATGCAATGATTATCTTAGCTGATCGGAGGGAGGAAACCCGCACCGGATTCTCCAAGAGCTTCTCGTAAACGGAAAGTTGTAGTGCTCTTTAAATATAATTACAGGACAAACAAGACATAAAAATTATAGCAATCTTATGATTTATAAATCTTCACAGTTATATAAATCTGCATGCAAAGATCTATACAAAATGATTCAATTAACGAAGAAGAGAAATCTGTAATTCATTAACTGAAACAAAGTAATTGTTGCACTTTAAAAATAATGAAAGAGATCAAATATGGATAACACATTAATCGAATCACATCAACCTGCAATAGATTACGATAGCTAAAGTAGTCTATAATCAACTGCAAACTGATATGAATAAAACTTGAAACAAAAGTTTGATATATTGAAAGCGAAAGTTGTTACAAGACACCAACTCTCATCTCAGTTTGTATCATAAATCCATAGCCTGGTTCTCCCACAAGTGAGGATGATCATTATTACAAAAATAATAAGTATTTAAAGACCTCCCACAGGGTAAAACATCCCTGTGGGAATTATCAAAACAGTTTACAGGAAATCAGGGAAAATATCCCAAGTTTGGCTAAACTAACAACTTAAAATAAAAACTACATCACACAAATATCTCCTAGACTGCCACAGCATGCCCAATTGATCATTGCAATTCGAATGTACCTGAAAGAGGACAAAAATAGGCAAGTTAAAAGGATATTTTATTAATAAAATTGATAAAAATCTAATTTCTAAGACTAGCTACAGAATCCTGCGATTCTGTAGCTAGTCTAAATCAAACACATAATTGTTTTAAAATCTAATTTGAACTTAAAGAATTAAATTCAAACTATCAAACCAATATTTGATTGCTAAAAGCATCATTCAAATCGTCACTTGTATGCAAATCGAACAAACTAAATCGTATTCAACCAAATGATAACAGAGATGGATGCACTCTGTTTAATTCGTTATCACCAATTCGGGTAAACAACATCGTATTGGATAACTCAACAGCAATGAAATCGTTTCATGGACCAATTGAAATCAAAACTAACAGTTTATGTTGCTTCAATTATCAACAAGATCATTTTCGAATCCAACCGAAATCAACAGGATCGCTTTCCAAATGAATAGGACTATATTAAACAAATACAAACGATCATGCTAATTGTAAATTAAATCAAAACTTGTATGTAAATTGATATCGTAATTGAATTAATCGGTTGATAACAGGGTATGTGGGATTTGTCAAACGTTTGTTATTTCCAATTGGGGGCAGACAAAATCGATTGACAGTCAACGAAATCATCACTTGAATCAATTTTGAAACAGAATATTAGCTGAGTTTCTCATACGAATTCAACAGAGATAAAACATGTCGATCTGAGTTTAACAAACTCGTTTTGAAAATTAAAATCAACAGAACAACATCAAATCTATTTTCGATACGAATCCAACTCATAAAAGCAATCGTGCTAACTCAAGATACGCAACAATCCAATCAAAACAAGAACGAATCGAACAGTTTGAGTTTGACATAATCTTTATAAACCAACACGGTTCCATGATTTCAGCGAATAGATCTTTTGCACAGGTCAGATATAATCCAAATCCAAACGAGAATGTTGACTCAATACAAAACAGAGTCGTTTTTCCAATCTTATAGACTACACCGTATTTATCAAGCCAATTCAATCCTATGAAATCGTTTCAAAAATCAAATCATAAGAACTAAATCAGAGCCGTTGACATCCAACGACAACAAAATCGCGTTAAATCAAAACATAACCGTGTTCTAATTTTAGCGTAAAAACCTCTTGTTCAGGTCAGATGCAAACAAAATCCAAGCGAAAGAAAAACCCACTGATTTCGTTAATTCAAACCAACAGAATTATTCAAAACGAATCAAACCCAGTGAAAACCAATCAATTGCTAAACTGGGCACGACCAAATCGCATAACCAAATCATAACTTCATTTAATTTTAGCAAAACGAAAACAATGTACAGGATCCACAACATAGCTGTTTTTTATAATCAAACTATGACAGAGTCATTTCGAACAATGGACATAGCTAATTGAAAACCAAACTCAATTCATTATATTAATCCTAGCAATTCATAAAACGAAATTGATATTGAAATTCATACCTGGATAATCAGCGAACAACTTGGTTATGAAAATTTCGAATTGACGAAGGCTGTTGCCGATTCGACATTCCTAAAGACGATCGAACCAGTGGTTTTCTGTTTCTTGTCATTAGCTTGAAACTTGTCCCTCTCTCTCGATAGTACTATAACTTGGTTTTCCAACGATTTGATCTTTGACTGTAATAAGGGAACGTCGGTATAGTAGCGCTCTATCCACACACTGCATTGGACGCAGGACGATTGCTCGGGGTTTGACATAACAGTCGAGGGTTTGTGTAAGCCACCAGGGGTTTCATTTTGCAACTGGATTCCTGGGTAGTTAGGATTTTTCTTTAGGCACGGGGGAAAATTAGATACATAGTCGTAGGGTTGCTTGGAACACAAGCCATGGGAATAAGGGTACTCTCCAGCTAGGAAGCGCTCGATATCTGAGTCAAAGTCTTCGCTCAGAATTATGGGCTTTTGATCAACATTAGGCTTAGGTTTATTCCGAGCAAGTCTCGATATCAATCGAGCGTTCTTTTTACCTTTGTTGTCGACAGTAGGATTACCCTTGACCTTCTTACTCATGGGCTTCTTGGCAGCCACAATATTGTCTATTAGGATGTCGGGTAGGTCGATGTCAGGGCAGACCGAGGGCTTGGTCGGGGGTAGGAGGATATGGAAAGGAACGGGTGGCCCGACCTTAGTTTCACTAACCACAGGCTTATCGATTTGGACAGACTCCGAATCAATAAAGCCATTTCGAGATAGAAAGGCTTGCCAATTGTCACCGTGAAGATTTAAGTGGTGAACGATGACGAGTCTGATCAGGCCGTGGTGGAACAAGCTACTATTGGCCTTCTCTCGTTTAAACCTCTTTGACATCTTGTACAGACTACGCAAGTAGTAAAATGGCATGTTCAATGGATAACCCATGGAATTCATTAACAATCAAAGGTTGATCTAAAAATGAAGAAGACTTGAAAAACTTGAAAACTTATTGCAAGTGAATGCTATGTGTTTAAAGCAAAAGGATCAGTTTGCAACACATAAATTAAAGGATTACTTATGCAAATTATACATAGACAACATCATAATCAATGAACATAAACACATAAGCACAACAATTGATAAAGGAGTTCACCCCTCTTATGGGCTACATCTCCTGGTCCAGCTTCCAATGGATTATTATTATTAATTGCTCAAAAAGTGCTCAAAATAATGTCTTACAATGCTCAAACTGACAAACCAACTGCTCCAATGGCTTCCCAGCGTCCCAAAACCCCTGTCTGGGCTCTTTCGGCACCTCAATCGGTCGAAAAACGAAGAAGTTAGGCCTCCTGGAAGTCTCCCTCTTCAAGCTTGTTGTCTTTGGTTCTACAATTCGCACCCTTCTTCCTTGAACCTGGCTCACACGCTCATTTAAGCGCAAAAACCCAGCACCGGGCGCAACCGCACCAACGGTGCAAACTGTAGGACGGTTAAGGGTGCGCAAGCCCCTAACCGCCTCGGCACCTGGGCGTATGAGAGCATATGACCTCACGCTTGTCAAAAGGTGGTTAACCATTACATAACCATTTTGTGAATGCCGCGCTCCTTTCCACCGAGCCAATGGTCATGTGGCGCATACAAAATCCACGGGCTACGTTTTCATTCCCACGCATACACATTGGTATATGTGGATATATGTATGTAATATAAATTTCCGCGGGATTTGGTTTCATACTAGTATATGGTCACATATATGATCCACGCGACCGCGGGTCGGGGCTAAGCCCCGACCCGTCCCCCCCGCCATTCAATACATAATGTAATTTTAAATAATTTCAAATACACTTACATATCAAGAAACAAGTAATGGCGTAATGGTCGGGCGGATGTTTGTAAAGGTTTGTGCGGTGGGAGGTTCGGGGGTTGAACCCCACGACCTCCAATATATTTTACATAAAACCAATAGCCAAATAATGAGTGACACGTGGCGCCCTCGGGTTGGGCCACGTGTCCTCATACTATTCACTCATAAACGAACACGTGTCAGATCCTGATTCGTCAACATCAACCAACCATTGCTTGCCACGTCACCTTGGTACGGTCGTACGGTCCTGCCACGTCAGACCGTACGGACTGTACGGACTGGTACAGTTAGCATCAAATTTTTTGCCTGTTTGGCTTGGCGAACAGATCACGATATCTTCTCCATACGGCGTCCATTTGACAAAGTAAATATACCGCCGGGATCAGGAAGACGAGACGGATGCAATGGAACTGTTTTCGTCGCATTCCGAGCACTTTGAAAATTGAGCAAAATTTGATCCCCTGATCACACCTCCCCATTGGGAAGCTTTTGGACCTCCAAAAGACTATCTCAGTCTATGTGAAGATGAGGGTATAGTTCCCTCACCCTTCCAACCTCAATCCACTTGGCCTTTCTTGGATTCGTCTCCCTAAGACCAACTCGCAAATACTCCACATTTCCTCGCTTCGAAGTTCGCATTCTCCTGTCAATGATGGTGTCTTCCTGCAGTTCTATTAGATACTCTGGAGAAAAATCTTCCATGGAAGGAATCTGAACATGCTCTCCTTGATCATCAATCAATGGAGGCTCGTACAACTTCAAATTCTCAACATTAACAACTGCATACATCTGCATATAAGGAGGCAAATCTAAACGAAAAGCATTGTTAACAATCTTGTCGACAATTTTTAAGGGACCATATCGAATTGGTTTCAACTTTTTACCTTCTCCTTTAAGCCTCTCCTTGCTGATGTAAAGCCAAACTTCATCACCAACTTCGAAACTGTGATCAACACGATGCTTGTCATGTCTTGTTTTGTACTTGGCCTGACT
>ML794541.1:482370-499836 GCA_009831015.1 Picea engelmannii
TGTGGTGACCCTTCAAGGAACCACCCAGTAGCAACCCTTTTTCCGAAGGTGACTAACTTTCTAGGACACAATGACAACCACCAAGGTGAAATTAGGAAAAAGGCATAATTTCCAAGCAAATGTTCCATAATCAAGAAATAATTTTTTGCAACATGCTCAAATGCTTAAAATATTAAAGTGACACTTACCATGACACCAGACGTGTTACCTCATGAAGCAAGACTCGTTTTCTTCTGGGATCCAAACCTGATGCAGTGGATGTGACTCTGCTATTGGCGATGAGTGGTGATCAACATGAATAGGAGGGACCTTGCAGGATCTTCTGGTCAATATCACTCTTGGCACTCCATGTCTACTACATATGGGCCTCAAGACATNCATCGTAGAGTGAATGAAAACCTAAACATCTATTGGTATGACCTATGCCAACACATTCTCAAGAAAAATGTTAGAGTATTGGAGGTAGCGTGCTCACCCCTTGTTCATATGAGAAAATATGCTAATTATAAAAAATCTAGAGCAAATTTTGAAAAGAATTTTTTTTGACATTTTTACTCTAACATATCAATATGAGATGCAAAACATAAGAATGTAATATAGTGATATGCAGTGATGCAAGAAAAGGATATGTGAATCATAAGCATGTATGTAAATTCAAGCAAGATGCAACTACACTACCATGATATGCATGATGCAACATATATACAATGTAATGCAAGATGCAAATGCCTACTCTAGCGTACCTACTCTAATCTAGGTTAATCAAAGAATTCAAGTATTTCCCCCACAATGGGACTTGAAAATGTTCCCACTAACTAGTAATGGACACCTCCTTCCTTGTTGTGTGGATAGGTAATAAGAGTCATTGACAGACTTCCTTCCAATATTGAAGGGACCAAGCAGGAATTTCTCAAATTCCTTATGGGTATTGGGTTGGCCCATCTTCGTATCCCACATCAAAACCAAATCTCTTTGTTTATAATCCATCCCTTTGAAATCCATCACTTCTTGTATCACTCTGGTGTATTGTCTTTAGGGAAGGGGTTGGGATTCCGCAGTAAGGACTTCATCTTGGCTTGGCCTAATCAAGAGGTCTTTATCTTCTTTCTTGAGCACTTTGAAAAATCCAACCTCATTGTCCTTATACATGTCTAGTAGTTGTCAGTAGTCTTCCTTCTTTTTCCATTCTATTGCATTGAAGTATTGTTCCTTGGAAAAAGGTAAATCATCTGGAGAAAAATACGAAATAGATTCATTGGTTGCTTCAGGGATTTCCTTTGTTTCATAGTCAATGTCAATCTCTTAAACATGAGTCTTTTCCATGGGAATGTTGGGTAGGTGGGAATAAGTACCATCATCCATAGGTATGTCAATACCAGTCAAATCCATCAGCAATGTGCCACCCAATGTTGCAGCAAACTTCCTAGACAAGAGCATTCCCCATACGTCAGGGACATGTACAACCACAATGTCCATGAGGATAACTATCTCGGGATATCGAATCAGAAATACATTCACATTTTATACTACACCATGAGTGGGAATGGCCCTAAATTCAATCCTGCATACATTCATGTAAGGACTTGTGGTTTCTAAACCCACCTATCTCATTACCTTCAAGGACATCATATTTGCACCTGCACTTTAGTCAAGCATACAATTATTCAAGCACTTATTATTTACTTGTAATGCCATGAATAATGATGGGTTCTCATCATATTGCATCCTAAAATGATTAGCTTGTATCATTATGGGAGGATCCATAGGTTCACTTGGTACCTTGAAGACTTTTTTGAACCTTCTTCTCATTGAAGGAATCTTAATGATCTCTTTCAGGGGCACTGTTACGTTGATCTTTGCCAAGACACTATCTAAATCTATGTTGAAGTCAATATCGTTTGTCTTTGGCAAGGTTGGGTTAGGAAGAAGCCTACTTACTGGTGGAGGAGGAAGATTTTATTGAGGGAGCTTAGGATCAGCGGGAGGGACTGGAGTTGCTATATTTTGCCTTGTGTACACTTGTAATTCCATTTTATTAAGTTTCTCCCTTGACTCCTCATCCAAGTTGTTTAGAACTTCCATCCTAGCCCTTCTAGCTACTTATTTCTTTCCTTCCCCATGTTTTTCGAGCGTAATGTTGGGGTATGCTTGAGGGGACATAGTAAATATATGGTTCATGACACTCAAAGTATTCATTTGATCAGTTTCCACATTGTTCCTTGGGTATTCATGTTCTCAATGTGCATCCTTACATGGTAGACACCAAGGAGCCTATTCTATAGTGTTTGGGGCGAAAAGAGTGTTGGGAACCTTTTGTTCATTACAAGGTTTCCATCCTTGGCTAGGATTTTGAGGTCGTCCCTTGAAAGGGGGCTTAGGGGCTTGTTTTTGTGCCCTTTCAGAATTGGTGATCATGATCATCATAAAGGTCTGATTTATTTCTATATCATTCATGGTCTCTTCAATTCATTCCACCACACCACTAATGTCTTGAGTAGGCTCATCATTATTCAGTACCTTGGGTTTGGTATATGTTCTAGATCTTGGGGCATAAAAAGGTTCTACCTTGCATGACGAAACATTAGCCTCAATCTTTGTATCCATTTATTGGGCTTCTTGAATGGTCTTTAGACCTTTTTCCTTGAGAAAAAATCCAAAGTTCCCTATATAATCCTTAATATATAGGAAGAGAAGGTAATATCCTCTAGGGTGATGGATTTTAGGTATTTGTTGAAGCAACTTCTCAAATTTGGCATGAAACTCTTTAGAAGTCTCATTTTCATACTTTCTGATCTTAGTAAGTCATGTCAACAAAATGTTTGGATCTTCTTTGACACTCCACCTCTTGAGGAAGGTTTCTTCTAGTTGATCGATGGTCTTGATTCTCTTATCGGGGAGACTGTCATACCATCTTCTAGCAGCGTCATGAAGACTGGCAGAGAAAAGTTTCATCACCAAATATTCAACATCATCACTCATTGGATTAAGTTGAAAGAAGGCCCAGAAATTACTCATATGATATTCATCATAGGTCATATCATTACCAGAGAACTTGCGCAACCATTTCTCATACTTGGGAGGAATCTATCGGGGGTAGCCTAGGATATCTTACATGTCCAGAGGTTTGAAGAGTTTGGATGCCCATTTCTTTTGAGCCATTGTATTCAAAGGAAGGTTTCCACCAAACAAGGATTTCACCACAAGTGAGTTATGGGGAACCCTTCTCTTGTAGTTCTTAGGAGGGTTAGTGTACCTACTTGGAGTTTGCAGAGTCATCAGATGATCGACCCTAGATCATCAAAGGAAGGTGAGGAAATATCCCTCAGTGGATTCGTCAAGTAAGCTTGTAAGATAGGGCTTGTGGTGGTGAACAACAACCCCCCTAATTCTTCGCCATGTTTTGATTGCAAATTAGGATCCTTCTAGTTTTATTTTCATTCTTCATTTGTTTCCCTTTTATTTTATTGGATTCAAATGGTTTGAATTTGTTTTAGAGTGACCTTGATGTTGTATCCTTTCATATTTATCAGTTTTAATTTCATGAATTCCAACATGAAATTCAAACAAGGTTTTTACTTCATTCATCACAAGGTTTTGTTTTTTATAGACTTCTATGTTGATGAAAGAACTTCATAACTCAAACTGATTATGAGGGGCAAAATGTTCTATAACTCTTATTTTATGATTCTTGTTTTCTATATTCCATGATTACTATTGGGCCACATAATCAACCTCAAATGAATAATCAAAGACCTAGTGTGTCATAACTAGAGTCATGATATTTGTTGTTACATGAATTGATTATTATTCGAACTGATTGTTAGTATTTCCTCATTATGGACTTTGGTCTCAATATCGTTTTTTGAATATTTAACAAAGGTATTAATAATAGATGTTTTGATAATATGTTTCATCTATTATAATCTTATCAAAGTCCCACGATTCCAAATGTATTGAAGTCATACAATAAGACTTTTTATAACTTGAGTTAATGAACTTATCACGACTTTGGATATACATCAGCACACTCATGCTCCTTTATGGTCTTTACAAGTGATGATACTCATTGAAATTTGAAAATTGGTAATGGTTTGATTATACCTTCGCCCACATGAAATATATTAATACTAAGAGCTAATTTGCTTTGAACCTTCATGTTTAAACAACTACAAGAAGTTTGTTTGATTTATATTTTCATGCCACCTTTTGTCTAAACCTTTAGATTTCCATAATGCAACACTTGGTCATAATCTGTAGCAGTTCCAATGTGATGACATTAAGTTCGAAGTTAACGCATTCCTGCGTGATGAATGTTTGAATCATACTATGCGAAGATTCAAAACATGCGATGGTCATCCCAATGTGTATGATTTTCAAATCGAAATGTTCAACAATTCATCATTTTACATCTGTTTATATACGTAGGTTTTATCATTTATGTATATGTTTGATTTGACGTGGAGTTGTGGAATAGAATATGAAGCTTCGGTTCATTTTATTTGATTTAGTTTTGAATATTATTTATTTAGAATAGCTACACTTCTTAGAATATTTAAGTTATTGATACCTAATTAATTTTGTGTGAATTGTTATTTTCATTAATTGATTTTGTTGTTTGTTTTAATTTAGTCATTTTTTGTTTAAATAAGAGCAGCTACAGAATCGCAGATTCTGTAGCTAATTGTTATGAGTTGGTTTGCTATTAATTTATGGTGTATTATTATTTTCAGTTAATACATGGATATCTTGGGGATGAAGACACAAATCGAACTACTGGGAAGTCAGTTAGCTACAAGATTTTTGGCTGCTCTTGGAGTCTATTGGTTACGGAGTTGATCATGGTGTGATATGTTCATCTGAATATGTTAAAGAAAATCAATCAAATGTAGTATCATTTTTGGAATCATTGCAAGGGTTATGCGATTCACCAAGAAACAAAACGATTTTACTATGAGATATGATTTTGCACCTGTATTTTGTTCAAACAACGATGGTTTGGAAATGCGAGCCAAAACAAATAGCCATTTGTGTGGGATTGATTGCGATCAAACAGTGAATAATGTATGGAAACCATTGAAAACCCATTTCCAGAATGAGCCCATTTAGTCTACCTACGAATGGTTTCCTAACAAATGAAAAGATCTGAGAGATATGTTTGGTTTTCTAAAACAAATTTCTTCATAAATTTGGTCACGACCAGTTTCCAAATTTGCATGGTTACTCCCAACAAAGACAAGATGAAGATCTAAGTATTGGAAGGGAGATCGTAAAAAACCCAACAATCAAGGAGATGGATATCAAATATTCTAATTCTCTACGATTTTTCTATTTTTAAAATCACAATCCGTTTTTCAAAATCCATTATTTTTGGATCTAGAAAAATCATTCTTTTGTATAAATATCTCTTATTGAAAGCTTCTGGAGGAGGTGGAATGACGGAGTAAAGAATAGGATTGGAGACTGTAAACGAGGAAAATGAACAATAGATTACCTCAAACTTTATGTAACACCCTGGTTTTAACCCTTATGGACTATAATGTATTATGTAATTGTGACTTAGGTTGGTGAGCCTATAAAGTTGAAAAGAGGCCAAAGTGCCTAGGAAATGTAATACATCTATATACATTAATAAAAAAATACACATCATTGGCTGCAAGACAGACAAGGACAAAAGAGATAGGGCACTTTGATTCCACAAGAGAGGGGGCTTAAGGGGCTAAGTCTTTTTATTATATTTTATTTACCCATAATTGATTTTATGGAAAAAAGGGGTTACATGAGATTCTTGGCAAGAAGGCCATGTGGTTCTTGTTTTCATGTAATTTTATAAACCATGTATGTGGGTTGTTTAGGGGTTTCTCTTGGTTAATCATTTCATTTTATAATTCCTCATTTTCACTCTTGTTGAATTTGTGTGCTCTTGGGGGGAGCATGGAAACAAATGGTTGGAGGAGGAGAGTCATTGCTAGATGGTTGTAATATATTATTGATCATTTCAAGAGGGAATGGATTCATGTGTGCATGATATTGATGGAAGTTCGGAAAGAACTCTCCACAACTGAGAATCCTTAGAGTTTCTAGCAGGGATATTTCCTGACCAATAACACTAGAGCCCTAGAGAGAAATGGAACAACTTGAGGGACTGCATGGCAGAGAAAGGTGTTCATTTCTTTGGGTTGTGCAGGATGAGGAGGAAAGAGAGCTGGAAATTTAGATTTGTTGTGTGGTTGGGAAAGCTAAGAGCTAGTTATCCAATTTTTGTGTGTTTTAGATTTGGCCTAGGACCCGTGTTTTGAAGTAGCATGGTCATCCTTTGGGTGGTTGGGTATGTTACATATTGTTATTAGAGCTTCTGGTTGAAACACCAAACTTGTATGGGCCGGAATTGGTGTGAATCGGGAGGATTCGTTGTTACAGATTCAACTGATATGAATTTTGGGGAAAATGGTGGAAAATTAGAGCGAAATCCCCAAAATCGTGAGCAAATTCATGTTTAGATTATTCAGATTGTTTGAGAGGTTTAAATGGATTCGATATGTGGAGTTGCAAAGCCAAATTCGACTTGGAAGATTGAAAATTTCGTATTTTTTAATGGTCGCGATAGCGCGAGGAATCTTTCAAAGAATTGACGGTCGAGATCATGTCCGATATTGCGATTAACGACCCAGATTCATTCTTTAAGAATCTTAATGTTTTCAAAGTTTGACAAAGTTACTAGATCAACGAACGAGATTCATTTCAAGGGTTTTATAAATCAAGTAAATTGACGGTCCGTGTTCCTTTTCAGTCATTTGGGAAGTTAGAGGAAATCAACGGTCAAGATTCAATCATAGAGGTCCGAGAAAGGCGTTCCCGACAAGCCTCTAGGAAGGAGGTGTCAAAAGAAATTCGGATTCGGGCATGAAGAGAACCCGATGGTAGAATCCTGAAAGAACGAGATTCGTCGGATCAGTCGAGATCATTCTCAGTCGTCAGATATCGCTGGGATGTGCTTTCAAAAAAGATTTTTTGGAAGATCTCATTCAGAAAAGTTATGACGATATTGAAAAGGAATATTCTTTGATACCTTCTGGTTGGAGCACCAAAGATTTTCTATATTTTCAACTCCAAGTGATATGGTATCAATCGATAATATTATTCGATACCCTCTGGTCGGAGCGGTGAAGATTGCCTAATATTTTCAACTCCGAGTGATATGGTATCGATCGAGAATATTCTTTGATACCCTCTAGTTGAAGCGACAAATATTTCTTAATATTTTCGACTCTGAGTAATAAAGGATCGAGAGGGAATATTCTTTGATACCCTCTGGTCGGAGCGACGAAGATTGCCTAATATTTTCAACTCTGACTGATAAGGGATCGAAAGGGAATATTCCCTGATACCCTTTGGTCGAAGTGGCGACAATTACCTAATTTTTGGAATCCCGAGTGACCAGTTCCAATGGTATCGAAATGGAATATTCTTCGATACCCTCGGGTCGGAGCGGTGAAACTTACCTAATTTTGTGAAATCTAAATGAAAAGATTTGATGGCATCGAAAAGGAATATTCTTCAATGCTCTCTTTTCGGAGTCCCATTTGAGTCCAATTCTTCAGTAGTTCAAATGGGAACCTCTGAAGGATGGTCCAGATCTATTCTGATTTTAAGATCAACGGTGTAGATTGCCCCATAGGCAAAACTGCTTCACAATGTAAAAACAAAAAGAGCCATTTTTGTATTTTGTCCATAACTAGAGAAAATAAAGTCATATTGGGATGAAACTTATGGTTTTTGTCTGTAGAGATGATTTCTACAAAAGTGTCAGAGAGGGCCCTTGTCCATTTCGTCTTTCATTTGTCAGAAATGATAAAATAATGGTTTTTAAAGATCTGGGTCCAGATCATTAACAGAGGTCCATATTAAGATGAAATTCATTGAGAGTATCCAAAAAGAAGAAACAAAAATAACGCATGAACAGACTGAATAAATCCTAAGGGGATTGGAATGGGGATGCTGAAATAGGGCAAAATCCACTATTCTGAGCCACTTTTTGGGGATTTTTGAGATTTTCGGAGGAAGAAAAGTGACCCCATATCACGAAATTGAAAAATTTTGTGTACTCAACTTTTTATTTACTTATCAAGACAAACAACTTTGGTTTATTGAAAAAATTTCAGAAGTGCACAGATTGAGAGATAGCCAGTTTTTCCAAAAATTCTGAGTCTGGAAAAAGGTGAAAAAGGGAAAAGTTTTCATTTCCATATTGTTGTAGTTTTTCACTGGAGCATCAGATTGAAAATATGAGAATTTTTATGAATTCCTTGTCATTTTTTTTTATTTATGCCTCATATAAAGTTTCTCTATTTCTTGACATATTTTCTTCTGTAGCTGACTGAAGTTGGAATGTCAATGAAATTTCACTAGTGGAGAAAATGCAAAAATGGGGTGAAAGTGGCTTTTTGAGGAAGCCATAACTTTCAACTCAGAAATTGGATTGGGAAAAGATTATAGTCGTTGGAAACATGATTCATAGGAGAATGACCTAGAATTGTTACAATTTGGATAATTGTGATATAACTCTTCATGAACTGAGCAGAAAAAGTACATGTAAATTTAATTGACAATTTTTTATGATATGTATAATTCTAACAAAATGGTTGCTTGCAGATTTGATAGAATTAAAGGTATAATCATATCAATTCAAAACTAGGATCAGATATCAAATTCATGGAAGCATGACAGAGCTTATAGAAGTTGGATGAGGGAATAAAGAACTACAGGGAAAGTAATGAAAAGTGGATAAAGAACTCTAGAAGAGTTGAATAGAGGGAGTATTATTTAATTGCTACCGAGTGTGAATAAATTGCAGGTACACAAAAGGCAAGAATTCTCACATGGGATATGAAGCTAGTAGGTTAATAATTTCATTGATAGGAATAGAAAGGAAAAATAAGGCTCTATAGCCTTGAAGGTAGAGATGTGTAGACAGTTGCAAGCTTGATGTGAAAGAAAACAAAGAGCTTAATAGGTTGTGTGTGAATAATCTCTATGTGTCAAGCATAGGAGTTCCAGGGAAGGATTTGTTAGATATGACTTAGCTACTTGTCTAAAATTACTCATTGAAATAAATCCACTTCTGGTATCAGATTTCACAGTGGAAGCAGGATGCCAATGCAGAGAAATTGGAGATAGAAAAATGAATGCTCTTTCACTTGAAAAATGCCACTGAATGAAAATAGACTTACATTGGGAATGGTATTAAGTGTGAAATGTATGGTTTCACATGGAAATGTTAATGAAGTAACCTAATGGACAACTAGGAGTAACAATATTTGATTCAAGAATGTTGTGGTAGTAAATTGATGGAATGTTATTGAATGTTTCATAAAGGTAAATTTTGGATATCACTGCCTAAGAGAAATTATTGCCAATAAGAACACATTGGTTGGATTGCATGATGGATGAATAGAACTTGGATGGAAAGTGTTTAGATGATGGAACAATAGTGCAGATGATCATAATGGGAACACATAGGGCAACAAGGATATGAACAAATTCAAGGAAAACCATCTACAAAATAAACAAATAAGTGAATTGAAATATAAATGCACTAAAATGCATGATGTGTACAATGAAGTTAGAATGCATTATGCATTAGTAGTCATGTTGATAGTGAATTCTTTGTGCATATAGATGTGCATTTTGCATATGTACATGCTTGGATATGCATATTGCATGCTTCAGGACTTAGAATAGTTTGTTGTTATATACATGCAATAATGATGTTATAGCAATTGAGTATGACTAATTATGGATTATGGATTGTGTATTTAGGAAAAATGATATAGCATGGTTAAAGATGTGGATGTTGATGTTGTTGCATATGACTTACATCTCTGTGAAGATCCACGAGGGTGGTAGGAATGGTAATCGAAAGGATGGAAGAGAAAACTTGCGAGCTTTTACAAATACCAGCTGATCAGATAACATCAAGTAGGTTGATAAAAATTATGCAGGTATGCATTTAGTTTCTTTTGATGCATAGATGTTGAAGGGAATTGAGGTAAGAATTCCCTCAGTTAATTTTTCAATATTTAAATTGATATGTAATGGCCAAAGGCCTAGAGTATATAAATGTTGTTGATGCTATAATGCATTTAGATAAAATGTTAGTTGCATATTTTGTTATGATTGGTTATGAGATCATAACCGGGTCAAGTCAGGAGACATATTCTTGATATAACAATAAATATCCATATGAGACCATGCGATGGTTGGATATGGAAAGGCTATAGCACCATGTGAGTGCTCAGTGGTATCTACTGTATAGTTGATTTTTGGACTACAACTTCTTTGTCGACACTAAAGAGCACTTAAGAATTATATTATTGGTGTTTTGCTTGGGTTGAAAAGGAAGGAATCCAAATAGTCAGGCAAGTAGTAGGAAGTTTGTGGATGATGTGTTGAGGCTTTGGCTAGACCTTCCAACTCACCTTGGTGAATGCATGGCATAGTTATGTGGTTATTATGTAGTCAATGTAGGGATGCATTGTTTAAATGTGTCCATGGGTATTGGTACATCAATTGTTATTTTTTTTAGTAATTATTTGTTGCATTATGAAAATCCTATGGTGATGAAAATGCATAATGATGGATAGATGCATTTTATTTAATATGAATACTAGATGAAGGTGATTGGATTGTTGTTTGTTACAATTCGAAGATTATGTGGTTATTATGTAGTCAATGTAGGGATGCATTGTGTAAATGTGTCCATGGTACATCGATTGTTATTTTTTTTAGTAATTATTTGTTGCATTATGAAAAACCTATGGTGATGAAAATACATAATGATGGATAGATGCATTATATTTAATATGAATACTAGTTGAAGGTTATTGGATTGTTGTTTGTTACAATTCGAAGATCAATTTTTGGAGCTATTAAAAATGTTACAAGTGGTATTACAAGAATTATTGAATGCATTTGGTGAATGCATGTATATATTATATAACATAGAAATGATTATGCTAATAGCTGAAATGATGTGAGTATTTCTAACTCATGAAGTTGAAAACACTTTAGGAACGGTTAGATATTGCAACAAGAAAGTTGCAAGTTAAAGTAGCTACATAATGATAAATTACAGAAAAGCTCTATTGGGGGGACAAAGTAATAAAAATATTTCTAGATAGAAGAAAGAAGAGATGGGTTGATTATACACGTGTATGTCATGATGGGTTCATTCCATTCAATATTTGAATTCCATTTAATGCCAAGAATTGATGGAAGTAATTAAATTGTAGTAGCAAACAATTCTGAGATCACTTGTTTCCATATATATATATATATATATATATATATATATATATATATATATATCTTGTACATGAGATATTGACAGTTTGTTTGGCTCAATGTAAATTGAGGAAATTGCAGGTAGAATGGTATTGGATATGGTAGGGATGTAAGCGCATAAGGAAGACTAATATCTACAGCTGCAAAGCTAAACATTATGAGCAGAAAATTCATGCCTGGAAATTTTATTTCCTATATATAAACAGATTTGAGAAATTAAAAATTCTTGTGATATGCTAACAATTGGTTTGGCTAATTCAAGGTTGAGAAAATTGCAGGATTAATGGTATTGGGTATGTAATTGCTATAAGCCATAATAAATATTGATGCCTTCAACTGCAAGAGCCAAACGAATTACGAGCAAAAAGCTCATGCTTGGAAAATTTTGTTTTCCTGTATAAAACATATTTGACATTTATGATTGAAAATTGTTATAATGATATTTCATGATGATTGTCTGTGTATAATACAGATGAGATGTTGGGTATGCAATATGGAAGCTCAGGAAAATGCCACTAGAAGGAAATCAAGCTCAATGAAGAAGGCATGGAATGAAGAAAGTCCAATGGACTTGTTGCAGCTGAAGTTCTAGAAGCCACAACTTTGAAACTTCTTAGATGAGTGCACTGGAGCCCTGAAGAGAAGTGGAATAGCTGGAGGGACTGAAGGGCAGAGAAAGGGGTTCATTTATTTGGGTTGTGTAGGTTGAGAGGGAAGGAGAGCTTACTGGTTGGAACTGCTGCTAGAAATCTAAATTATGAAAATCATTATACATGTTTTGGGTCGAAATGTCTATGTATACATGTTTAATTTTAGGCCAGAATGCCTATGTATATAAGATTTGGTTTGACTTCCTGTGTCGATTAAGGTCGGAGGGCCTAGGTTTGTAATGTTAATAACATTGGAATGGTGTTGTCCACTAAGGACAATACCAAAATAAGGGGAGGGGGATGTAACACCTCGGTTTTAACCCTTATTAACTATAATGTATTATGCAATTGTGACTTAGGTTGGTGAGCCAATAAAGTTGAAAAGGGGCCAGATTGCCTAGGAAATGTAATACGTTTATATACATTAATAAAAAAAAATACATCGATGGTTGCAAGACGGACAAGGACAAAAGAGATAGGGGGCTATGATTCCATGAGAGAGGGGGCTTAAGGGGCTAATTATTCTTATTATATTTTATTTACCCATAATTGATTTTATGGAGAAAATGGGTTACATGAGCTTCTTGGGAGGAAGGCCATGTGGTTCTTGTTTTCATGTAATTTTATAAACCCTTCCTATGGGCTATTTAGGGGTTTCTCTTGGTTAATCATTTCATTTTAGAATTCCTCATTTTCACTCTTGTTGAATTTGTGTGCCCTTGGGGGGAGCATGGAAACGAATGGATGGAGGAGGAGATCCATTGTTAGATGGATGTAATAGATTATTGATCATTCCAGGAGGGAATGGATTCCTGAGTGCATGAGATTGATGGCAGTTTGGAAAGAACTGTTCACAACTGAGAATCCATGGAGTTTTACATCAGGGAGATTTCTTGACCAGTAGCAGTGGAGCCCTGGAGAGAAATGGAACAACTCGAGGGACTGCATGATAGAGAAAGGTGTGCATTTCTTCGGGTTGTGCAGGCTGAGGGGGAAAGAGAGATGGAAACGTGTATTTGTTGTGTGGTTGGGAAACTTGAGATCTAGTTAGCCAACTGTTGTGTGTTTTAGATTTGGCCTTGGACCCGTCCTTATGGATTCATAGCCCTGGTTCGGGAGTGACATGCTATTGAGAGTAAATGAAAAATAGTGTCTATGGTTGGGAGGAACTTCCTTGGTCTGCATCCAGTTGGTGAATGGTTACTTGATAGATAAGTGTTATCTTTGTTTTATGTACAATGTATTTTCCGATGTGTATTTAATTATCTCTGAGATATGTATTTATAATGTGCATGTATGCTGGTTATTTGTTGTGCATGGAACATTGTTTATTTCTTTTATGTTGTAGCATGGATCTTGATTAATGCATGTGAGTCTTTCATGCTTGATTTCTAATTAATTATTATCAGAGTTTGAAATCGGTTCAGAAGTGAGTTTTTGAGGTAGAGTGCCTAGCCTGTGGGTGGTTGGGTATGTTATGCTTCAGCTCTGTAAGTGATTTCATATTTTTAATATACTATATTTGCTCAGTGATATGTTCATAGTCTACGTAGCATAACTATGTGTTATTAAATCCAGGATTTTGTCCACTTTTATTAATGCATTGTTGTGCTATTATTTCCAACCATTTCATGTCTAAATAAATTAATATATATATTCCTTTATTCATTATTCTACTTATGTCAATTCTTTATGCAAACATTATATAGAAACATGTGCAAAACTATATTAATTTTTTCTTATATAATTTGTATATGTTTGATCTTTTTTTGTCAATAAAATGAATTTCATTGACTAAAATGGTGCATTAATATGTTTGTCATAAAGAGTTAAATCTGAGGGTTGATTCTTCCTACATCTTTATAGAGACTCTTTTATTTTTTTTAAGTTTATTTAACCAAAATCATTGTAGTACTCGAGTAACACAATTGCCTTGCAAAGATTTCTCTTTATAGGTGGATTATTCGATGAATATTTATAACGAAGGATTCAACCAATAGATTCCATTCCGATCGCGGCTGGGATAGATTAGTCAATTTTAGTTCCTTTTATTTTGTTTTGATGAATGTAAATCTTTACTAAGTTTAAATGCTTTGTTCATTTAAGCCAAAAATGTTACAAATTACATTCATATTTATTTATTTAATTTGATTAAGTTTGGTTTGAATATAAGTTAGAATATTTAAGTAATGTTAGTATATTAAAAATTAGATTTCATCATATCTCATATTGCCTAGGATTTAGTTCCCTTTGCAAAAACTTTTTGTTTCACAAGACTTTATAGCAAATATTGTATCTCTGTACATTTTGTAAACTTTGTAATTAAGTGTAAAGTCATCTAATCTAATAGATCATTGTAAATACCAAAACTCTAACATTGGTAGATAATTTTTTCATCATTTATTAGATAGATATTTTCACATGCCAACGAAGGCGTTAAACTTGTTAAGGATAGTTACCTTAAACGAATTTGGTTACACTTAAACAACCTCAAACCAAAATATTCCCTTTCAGTTGACAAGGGGTCAATATCGCCCATCAACAAATGGTGCTAGAAGGAGGGCCAGATTGACAAGTTGGCCTTGCAGAGTCTTTAATTCAAATATATTTAATTTCTTATGTCTCCTACCCAAGTCACTGTGTTGGAACATGCTTTCCATTTCTCATTACCCAATATTCCCAACAAGATAGTTGCTCTCTTGTCAAAATTCACATTTGACGGTTAAGGGAATACATCTCCAAAAACTCATCTTAATAGGTTTTCGTGTAAATGTCTCAAACATGGTATTAGTGATTTAAACGTTTTATGCAGATTGTTCGCATTCACTGTCAGAAATGTTGGTTTGAATTGTTTCTATCCTATTCTATTTTTGATTGGTTTCAATTTGCCAATGAATTTTTAGACGCCTTCCAAGATTATGATTACGAGAAATTATGTGAAGAATTTGAGGCTCTACTAATTAAAGATGATTCATCTCCAGAAAATTTTTCAACAAAGATCAATCATGTTCTTTGTAAGTTTCGTCTTGATGATTTATCTTTCGTACTAAATCTTATTTCGGATGCTTGTGCCCCTTTCACTCAGCAAGATTCAATTGCAAATGACGAATTAGGTTCAAATCATAACATCAATTTGCAAGATGAATTTTGTTTACAAAATGAGAGGGATCCATTAGAAAATCATGAACAATAAGAGAAGATATAATCTATTGAGAATGATTTTATTAATGATGAAACTAGTCTTTCTTCTAAATCATTTCATCTTCAATCTTCTACTATAGTAGTTAGAATGCAGAAAATTTGATTGTAGATCAAGGCGCATGTTTGTCTTCTTCTAACTCTTGCTCTAATCAATTCTCAAATTCAACTATTGTAGAACACATAGGTGATGAATATAATATTAATGGTTCCAATATTTTAATAGAACCAATTAGATATATAGATTATCAAATTGAAGCAGAAACAGTCAACCCTTATCCACAAATCACATCTTGCTTACAAGGAAGAATAGATACATGCCATGAAAGTATCTTTAAAAATCCTAATGATCATGAAATATTTGAAAGTTTATCATCACAAAATAGTGAAAGTATTGAGGTGAGAAAAGAAGAGTGTCTTGAAAATATCATGGTTAATTATCATAGCTCAAGAGAGACTTTTTAGTTTCTTATCTCATATTCATTTTACTCTTTGTACCCTGATCTTTTCACATATTTTGATATGCATGATACTTTATCCACTTTATTCTGCACTTTCCATCACAATTTGATCCTTTCAATGAGTCAAGTTTTGGTGAAATAAATTTTGGACATGACATTAACAAAGTTGGATTTGAATTTATTTCACTTTCATCATTCACATGGGAGAAAGATATGTCACAAGAAAATTATATTCAATTGATTTATGATATCACCTTTGTAGAGATCACAGATTCTATAGTTCATATTTATTCATTGGTTAGTTCAAATTTTCATGATTATACTTCACAGTTTGAACAAATTCATTTCATCAAAGGGAATGCTCAAATCAACAATCTGATTTCTATAATGAATCCTCATATGATGTGTTAACCATTGGCAGATCTAGTTCATCAAAGTTATAATTTGCATTCAAAGTTTTATGATGGGATCGAAGATTGGCTTGAGGATTCATATCTAAAAAAAATTCAAAGTAAAGGAAAATTAGTGCTTACTTTGTTTCTTATTGAAAATGTAGGACATAAGCATGGCATGTTTTTTCCATATCCTCCATGCGAAGAAATTTATGAACAGATGGAGAATTGTCAAGAGAATGAGGCACTTCGATCTCAGTCGATGGTTATGTTAGGTCCCCATAATTTTGGAAAGTTTTCTAAACTCGGTTACATTCTTCCATGCTTTAGTGATCCATATTAAGACATAATTGCAAATTGGTTGGAGGATTCATATCTCAAATCGAATCAATGGTAAGGATATACTTACTTTATTTCTGAATGAAAATCAAAGAGGTAAGTATGACATGTTTCCTTTGTATTTGCAAGTACTTCAACCTTTTATTTTGATCTTCAATTTTATGTGTCTTGCAGGATTGAAGACACTTTTTTGGTTGCATTGGAAGCATAACTTCATTTAGCATTTTGATCTATGTAGTAGTTTAGAGTAGGTTTAGAATAATATACTTTTGTTTGTTTTTTCACTCTTTCTTTTGAAAAATGCAATTATGGAAATGTGTGGATATCAAATGCACAAGGAGAGCCATCATCTAAATATTGTCAGGAAATTCCACTTTATATTGTCTTTCTCTTTTTTTTTCGTGACTGTTTTTTCTTCAACATTTCCTTTCCAAAACACATTATCATGACGAAATGTTTTCAAACATTATAAAACATGAATATTTTAAAGAGAGAGTAAAGATATAAGGTATTTGCACTTTAAATTAATTTTACCTTGACGTAAGATTTCATGGCGATGGCTTACCACTGCACCTAACCACACCTGTCTTAATTAAGGATTTTTTCTAGCTTCTTTTAATTTCTTCTGACATTTGTTTTCTTTTTCATAATAAGCTGGATTAAAATAACATCTCATCTATATTAAAGGAAGAAACATACTTATACACAAACCACTAAATGATTCAGTTCTTCTTGTTTGTTTTGTGATTTTCATTATCATTGAGATGCTAGTTTTTTCAAGCATGGTTTTGTTTTATTTATTTATTATCAAATTAGTTCTTATATTTTCTTGAAGTTTTCTTTGTTTTTCTTTGATTTGAATGGATTTTGAGTTTCTAATTTTCTATGTAGAAAAATCAGATTTGGTTTGTTTTCTACGTGCGGATTCCACACTGGGTTCAACAAAAGTTTATGGTATTTTAATCCTGAAATCTGATTTTTAAAGGGAAATCTTGAACAAGATGTTTCTTTTATGCATCACATACAAACATCCTAGAAATTCTCTTCTCTCATCCTACACATTGTGTTGATAGTTTCTATGGAATT
>ML794541.1:519924-550968 GCA_009831015.1 Picea engelmannii
CCATGAATTCCTTTGATGCACATCGGAGGACTTGTCACCAACTCCATTGGTTTAAGACTTTCCATCCATTCGCATTTATTGCTTAATTCACCCAAACTTACAAATAAGTGCTTGAACCTCAGTTCTTATTGTCTCATTGAATGTCGAGGAAAGGAGAGTAGGCCCCAAGTGAATAAAATCCAAGCCCAACATGTCAACTACTTGCGAAGTAATCCCTAACTCAGTGATGCATCCATTCTTTTGTTGGTAAACAGTTCTAGGGTTAGATATTTTTTTATTTAATTTTACCCTTTAGACCTAAATCACCCAAGGTCTTCATGGTGGCAGTTCTCCACCTCTACCCATGACATAGTTACCCTCCCTCTCTCATCCTCAGTTGTTCATGCATACCCCTTTTCACCTCATTTCCCAAACCATACTCTTTTCGCTTAGATTGTCCCCCCGCCCCGAGAGCCATAGCCATGTGCTTATCTTTTCAAACCTTCGAGTGTTGCACACACTACCCATGACCCTTTTCTTCTCTAGAGATGATAGTATCCAAAGTTGAACCCTTACAATGTCATAAACCCTAGAAGTAGTAATGGAATATTTTTAACCAAGATCTCAGGAAGTTTCCAGACCTAAATTTTGACAAAGGCCTTTCCCAATCTGTACATCTCGTGACCAAAAATCATACTCAAAACCTGCATTAAGACTTAGCTCATGATTGCTATGTTTTTCAAACAATTTGGAAGTATTAATATTAACTTCCCCGATCTATTTGGGACCTTTAACATCAACTCCTCTAATACATTATAGGATTTAAGATTAACTTTATTGATTCTTCACGACCCCTCCTCTTCATCAACAAACTTAACACTAACTTGTCTAATCAATTCAAAGGAGTTGTTACAAACATTGTTGGCCCCACCAGTAATCTTCCCATCAACTTTCCCAATGCACACATAAACCTATCAGAACATTTCACAACAATTGTTCTGATGTATGCATTAAACTGCCGGATCAGTTGGCACTAAACCCTCTAATAACCATCGAAACAGTTCATGAGGACTGCTTCGATTTTGGCCTTTTTGACCTAATCGTCGACCTAAATTTTCACTAAAGGCATAAAATATTCATGCTATAATTCTATCATCATTGGTTGATGATATTCCACCCAACATTATCACCAGTGATTCCTCATGTATTTCTTTTTACATACTTAGGCAATTTTTTCCAAATTTATATGTATCAGTTATGATTTTGTCCCTACACTAATCCCATATTTACTTTACAAGTTCATACATGTCTCTGAGAAAGAAAATGACCAGTAAATTTCCTACCACCAAGGGCTCTGGAATCAGTCAAACGATTAAAGATGAACCTGATATTGTTGAGGCCATGTACAACGACACTTTCGGATTCTTGAATAAGGGAGAAGAGGTCCTCAGATGGGGGGATGTGTATCAAATGTTTAAAAAACAATTTTTTTCTATCAATGTTGAGGATAAAGATGAATTTAATCTTTTTAAGAACATTATAAGGTCGGGGATATTTAGAGTAGCAGCTTGTGTTGTTGTGTTCCCTTGCATTGACACTATCACTTAGATACTGAAACACTTGGATTTGGAAAACATATATGTCAACAATGTTGTGGGACAACCCATAGTGTCATTCCAGCCCGTGGACCTGGCCAGTTGATATCATCTGGAGAAAGGGACCAAGAAGCTAGACAATGAACTTCTTGTGGGGTTCAATCATACAGCCAAGGATCTATCCCACACCTGGTACAAGTCAGATAGGCAGTTGAAACTTAGACCCACTGGTGGATATCCCACGACCTCCCTTAAAAGAAATTATCAATATATGGTGGCCATGTTATGTAGACTGTACGAGAATCAAGATGTCTCCAAGTTTTCCCTATCATACATGTCATTAATTTATTACTGCACAGGAAAAGGATCGTCGTTCAACTGGGATGAAATCCTATCAACAAACCTGACAGGGGACATCACTGCAGTTGTAAAATCCCATCTCGGGACCTTCCCCAATTTCCATATGTCTTCATACCTCATGGACATAATGTGCATAGCCCACTAGTACCCAAATATGGGTTGGGCATGGAAGCCAACAAACCCATCCATTCATATATAGTGCCAAGTGCTTTAGGAGCACATGTACAAGACTAAATACCAAAATACTTATGAGCACTTCCTAGCTCCATTGTATGAATTCATCTTTTGCATACCTGCTCCATGCATGACTGATAAAGAAATTTTCGTCATAAAAATAATTAGAAATCGGTACCTAAAGGAACATGGAACCTACTGTTACACATGATTTTGGTCACTCTGGTGATTTCTTAACAATGGTGTATTCAAGCTCCCAACAAGGACTTTTTGCCTAAGAAATGTGGCCCTTGTCTCCTTCCCAAAACATATTTTTGATGTGAGTTCACAGGTTGCCTATGGCCTAGGGTGCGAGAATCCCTCATTCTCGCAGACCACCCACACTTAGGGTGCGAACTTCTCGCAGTTTTCTCCATACACAGGGTGCGAACCTGTTTTTAAGCTTGGAAAGGAGAAGAGGTCTCGAGGGTTCTAGAAGGGAATCTTCTAGCAAATGTGTTGGCATTTGTATGGTTGTCATTTTACTGACTTCTCAAATTTGATGGGATCATCCTCATCCATGTAACCATCTCTCCTTCTCCTATATATTGAAATGGTTTCTCATGGAAAAGGTTAAGCAAGATTGAATGAAGAATTGGTGAAATAATTGTGTGAAGAACCTTGCTTGGACAGAGGCTTGAAGACTCTAGTTGGTCTATCAAGAGGAATTGGATATTATTCATGCAAGTACAGAGAAAGTGTGTGCGTTGGAACCAAGGGTCACTGAAAGGAAGCTTGCGACATCAAGGCGATCAGGTTTTATCTTCTACTTTCAATTAATATGATACAACGGCATGTCCCTTTCCCATAAAGTCACTCTTACTTTATTGTGTAATTCCTTGATCATATGCATAAGTTGACGTTGAATACATTTTGTTATATTCACTTTGGTTGGTTTGTGTTGTCTTGGACTTGACCTCACAGGAGCACCGGAACGAAGCGGGAGAAACCGAGACCTAAGGAAGCGATATAAAGCTATGTCACCTATTCCTCCCTATTAGCAGATTCAATGATTACAACTTAGGGAAAGAGTCATGTCCTGTCCTATTTTGTTCTAGATCCAGGTGGATCTAGGGAGATATGTTAGTGTCTGCACCTACCGATTAGTCCGATAACAAAATTGGCGACTCCACTGGGGATGAAACCCATTTTTTTAGTGATTTTTGGTGTTTTTCCTTGGCCATTTGCTCTTACCTTACCATTTTTCATTTCTATCAATCTCTGAGTCTTGAGGAGATCCTGACAGACTCTTTGGGTCCGAAGGTTCCTTCAAAAATTTTGTCTTTTTTCCAAATTTTGCTTAGTTTTAGGCATCCTCGCACTGAACCCTTCTATAGCCTACGAGAACCCTTAGAGTTCGCACCCTTCTTTGTAGTCCAATGTGAACTTCTCGCGCTCTACTTGTGACCAGCCTGCGAGAATGCTCCATTCTCGCACTGTACACCACTGCTTGCCTGCGAACCGATTTGCAAAATTTTGGGATTAAGGTTTTTTGTATGCTCAGATGCCCAGATTTGTATGTGTGTCTGAAGAGAACTTCTTGGGCCACTGATTGATTGTTTCTTGACTTCGGATTTGGTGAATGATTAGTCTTCGGAAATCGAAAACTCTTCTTGTTCATTTTTTCTCAATTGTTATCTCTTGACCTTTTATTAACAAGGATATAATCTCTGGTCCTGAATTCCGAGTGCTTGTTCGGTTGGGAGCCGGTGATCGGTTTAAAAGTTGGGATTAATTGTCTTTCTCAATTACTCATTACTTGGAAAATTGTTGCCCTCATGCATTTGAAAAGACTAGTCTTGTATGCTTGTTATTTTTGTCTTCATTGAAAGATTGGTTTGGGTTTTTTGCATATTGCTTTTCATTAGTTGCTGGTTTTTCTTAGTTCCACCACCGTTGTGTGGTTTCTATTGAAAATTAAAAAAAAAATAAAGCAATTTTTTATTTTTGAAAATATTGGCATTCGATTGTTGAAATAGAACGAATAGAGAATTGGCATTGGTCATGATTCTTTGATATTGCATTTCAAATAAGATCGTATATCGTAGTTCAAGTTGTTCTAGAAAACTCCTCTTTCCCTCCTGTAAATAGGATTCATCGAACAAAAAATGATATCTTTCATTCCTATCTATGCATTGTTGGGTCAGAGTCTCACACAACATCAGTTTCATGTTCGTCTCATTTTAGTAACAACAGCCTTTAATAACATCACGCAAATTTTAAAATTCAACTAGTAATTATTTTCTAGGACTCTATTACACCAACATTAGCTAGGCTAGAGCTTTGGAATAGACAGAGAGATACACTCTCCAAAGCACAAAACACACAATAGCATCTTGTGGTAAGGAGTGTCAAATTCCATTTGCAACATTTTGTCCTGGGAATCCCTTCTCACACAAGGGTCAAACCCAAGGTCCCATTGATATTGACAGAGTTACTCACCCTGCTTTGTTGATATCGGTGTAGAGATTGCACGTATTATGGGGGTCACTTGAAGGTATACCCACAATGATGAGTGGAATCCTCTCAAGCTGATTTTGGGCTAGATACCCTGCCCTTATGTGTGAATCAGACTATCAACTGTCCCCCCAGGCTCTATTGTTGTTGGTGGTAACCTTAGTGGCCTATCTTCTTAGGGTCTTACACAAGGTGACTTTGAAGGGGCAAGTCTTCATGGTACCTAGAATCGACATTGGCCAAACTCACTCGGACTCCTTGGAGGGTATACCTATGATTATGTGTGGGAGATTGCACCAGGGTGTAAGTCCGTTAAGCAAGTCGTCAACGTAACTTTTCCACCCTCGCCCAACCCCTTCTTGTCTCGTGGTCGTGACGTTGGATTTCATCACCAACTAGTGACTTCAGAATTAGAAGGTCTTGTTTGCTTGGTGTTGTTTCCTAGATTTTTTACTAGCGCATGTTGTTTGTTTACCCAAGTTGACCATAGGATTTTCTTCGTAATTTTTTAACTCACTCACAATTGACCCTCCACGTCGTTCACGTGGAATGCAAGGCTTACCCCCAGAAAATCTGGAAGGTTCTCAACCCTTGCCTACCAACTCACCGGAGGGTCTCCTCAACAGAGTGAAGTCCAAGATGTCACCACTCCACAAGTGGAAAGAACTGACTCTCTAGAACGGTTCTGAATTACCAATTCTCGAGAGGACTTTTGACTTCATCGCAACTCCGAGAGACGTATTATGCGAGTGAATTCTTCCGGAGACTTGGTTGTTTTGTCTTCTGGATCACCAACTGGACCTTTTCCAAGACCTGAGGGTCAAGATCCTTTTTGGACTAATGGCATTTTTAGACGGGATCTCTTTGGCTCAGGAGAAGGCATTGATATCACTGTCTCACCTGTGTTCCCCGAAACATTGGATCCAGACACAGTACCTTTCACTACTGCTTATTATTTTCCTGGTACAAAAGCTCCGCGAGCTGACCAAATCTTGACTCTCCCTTTACAAATGGTCCATTATACAGATACTATGAGTCTTCACACCGAGATTACCGCAGCTAGCCAATCCCCCATTGGCACACCGCTTTCTCCCAGAGTCACTCCAACACTTCCTCCCGAATACCATGCATTGAATGCCTCTATCCCCGCTCCTACACAAATCACATCTAAAACTCCTAGTGGTCCCACTCCTTCTGGGCACTCTCCTCCCAGTTTCATTCCAAAACTTCCTCTGCCCTCTTTCAGAGGACCTTTTCCATCCTCTATCGGAGGCACCAATCCTAGTGGCACCATTCCGTCGTTCACACCAAATTACCAGATTCCTGTTAATGGACAATTTCACCAAGGAGGCCCAACTCAACCCCACCTTGCAGGGAAAATCCCAATTGGAACACAACCCTTGATTGGAACACAACCCTTGATTGGAGGACAACCCCCACCGACCCCACCTTATGGACAAAACATACCTCCATCCTTGGTCCAGTATTGGAACCATCTGATCCAACATAATACTCAATCGGCTGGGGGGAAACAACTTCCAGCTAGCTCCATCATACCCCCTGGTACAGGCCAACCCTATCTAGGTATGTCTAATCCTATTTGGGGCTCGACTGCTCAACCCCACGCTCCCGTTCAAGGGTACAACCCTATGAGTTACTTGCCTCCACCACCACCATCGAATCTGCCTGGATCCTCGCATTATATGCAGACTGCTTATGGTCCCACTGGTTTTTCGACGGGACTCCCTCCCCAAAGTCACCAGTACCCACATGTGAACAAACAGTTACCTTTCTTAGCCACCCTGGACCTCTCGGATCTGTCGAGGATTTTAAATGATCCGATTCGTCACTCTCCCCAATGGCCTGCTATACCGGCCAAACTACCATCTGATATCCCTAAATTCGATGGCGAAGCGGGAGAGGACCCAAACAATCACGTAATGACTTTTCACCTTTTGTGCTCATCCAACTCCTTGATGGATGACTCTATTTGGTTACGCCTTTTTCAATGAACTCTCACGGGTTCTGCCGCAAAGTAGTATATAGAATTACCATGAGGTTTCTTCGCCGACTTCAACACCCTCGCTATGGATTTTCTCACCCACTACCAGTTACCAATCCGCTATGAAACAAGGACCAAGATTTTGAGCTCTTTTAAACAAACCAAAGCCACTCATATCTTCGATCACATTCATGAATGGCGACGGAGACGACGTCTCATCAAACTTGAACTTCCCGATCAGTTGCTGGAAAAATGGTTCACGAAATCATTTGTGAATGACATCGGTCGTGACATCGCCATGGGTGGATTTGTCACAGAAGAACAGGCCATTAGTCATGCTCAATACCTTGACCTTGTTTACTCACAAATGGGTACTCTTTACGACTTACTCCTTGATGCGCCTCATCCTTCTACTTCTGCCACTTCAACTACTCCTGCTGCTTCTCATGCGGTTGACGATGTGATTGGCACTTTCCATGCCCAACCGCATTCCGTCCAAACCTCCAGCAACAACCCCAAACCCATTTCTTCTAATGTTCAAAATACTCCATCTCCTACCCCTCCCACCAGCAAGACTTCTGAGGTAAATGTTGTTCAATCTACCCCCACCGGTAAAAACAAATCCAGAAAGGGAAAAGGTAAGAATAAGGAGGACAAAAATAATTTGCAAGCAGAGAGAACCAAAACACCACCTGTTGATGATAAAGATAAGAGCAAACCCCGATACCCTTGTCTTATCTGTGGTGATGATCACTACACTAAAGATTGCCCACGACGAGCCGAGGTTACTAAGTTCCTTCAAGGGACCACGAAACCACCCACTCCGGTCATATTGTCACAACCCTTCCCTTCTCAACAATAGGCCCAATTGGTCATTCACGAGCAACCCTCCCCCTCCAATACATACTATGTATTAATGTGTACAAGAGATTCAAAGCAAAACGACATCACACTTACCACTCGAGCCAAAGATTATCCCTCCTCTAAAGAGAAGGTTGATGCTATACCTCCTTCATTGGTCCAACCATCTCCCACAACTCCACCTACCAATGGTCCTCTTCATCTCGAATGACCGAGCCTCGACATAGTTCTTCGCCCTCCTCCAAAGGGTGTCGTTTGGAAATCGGATTTCAATCCTCATGCCCGTGCTGCCCAGAACTACAGTATTGTGGAAGATATGGCCCAAGCACCATCTGCGATGTCAGCCCTTGAAGTCCTTCAAAGTTGTCCTATACAACGGAATGCATTGTTGAAAGCTATCGGTGGAATCGACCCTATGGATACGAATTTAATCATTTTTTACTTGGAAGATCACATTCCAAGGTTACCCCCTCAACTCGCCTTCCAAATACAAGTTATTGTCTCCGACAAAAACATTTGTAGAACAGTTATCGATGAGGGTGCCTCGACATGTGTCATGTCTATTACCTGCTGGAAAGCCATCGGCTCTCCTCCTTTGACTGAATCCCACAACACACTCAAAGCCTTTAATGGCTCTGGTTTTAAGCCTTACGGTGTCCTCCCTTCGTTATCAATTACGTTAGAAGGAAAAATGGTCCAAGTTGAAGTGGAAGTCTTTGACGCTCCTCTCGATTACAACCTTCTACTTGGCCGTAGATGGATTGATTCCATGCGCGCAGTTGTGTCGACTCTTTTTCGTGTTGTACGTTTCCCACATCAAGGAAAGGTAATTATTTTTGACCAATTAGCCTTCTTTAAATCAGATGTGCGTACTAGCAACGTACCGTTTATTGCCAAACCCCCCCCCGAATACGAGAACGTTGATGTGGGTCTTCTTAAAGACTCCTCGTTAATGGGTACCTTCCCCATCCCACAACCCAATGTTCCACATCCGTCTATCGCTTCAATCAACATGATCTCCACCTCTATTCATGGAACCCCTGCGTCTCACGACCCATGGATGGTACCCAACCCCAGCGATCATCTTCGTTACAGCGACGAAATGTCGTTGAGCCTGGTCGAATCCACCTATCAAGCCATTCAATAGGTAACTCCTTCTACCCCCTCTCTTGGTGATTTATCTCCAGATCTGTTACGCGTCATTTTTCCCATGGACAAAATGATTATGTCTGTTATGGAAGACACCCCCTGGGACGATGGACATCATCATTCCATCCTCTTCCTAGAACAACACACCATCGAGAGCTACCAACAAATCTCGACCCCGTCGACCATTGTCGTCATTTCCACTATTCCCGAGTCTACACACGATGTGTTTTCCGAAGGAAACTTAAGCAATATCTCACCCACCATTCCCCTCGACATATCCATAAAACCTGGCATTGTCGAAAATGCACATATCAGAGCTTCATGTTCCCCTGACGAAATCGTCACCTACAAGTCACTTTTCAAAGAATTTTGTGACGTCTTCGCCTGAAGCTATGAAGAAATGTCGGGTATTGACCTCGACATTGTGATACATGAGATCAAGACATACCCAGACGCTAAACCCATCCGGCAAATCCTTCATCCAGTCCACCCACGTAAAGCAGATGCTATCAAACTTGAGGTCGAGAAACTTCTCAAAGTCGTCTTTATTTACCCGATGGCTCTCACTGACTGGGTTTCCAATCTCGTCCCGATCGACAAGAAACAAGGCACAATCTGTGTGTGCGTTGATTATAGGGATATTAACAAAGCATGTCCTAAAGACAACTTTCCTACCCCCTTCGTCAACCAGATCATCGACGATTGTGCCGGAAGTGAAATCTTCTCTCTAATGGATGGTTTCTCCAGATATAATCAAATCAATATTGTTCCCGAGGGCCAACACAAAACCACTTTTATTTGTCCTTGGGGCACTTTTTCCTATCGGAAACTTCCTTTCGATCTAAAAAACGTTGGCACAACTTTCCAGCGCGCTATGTCTTATGTCTTCCATGATATCAAGCACATCATACAACTCTATCTCGATGACTTACCCGCTCATTCCATGCGTCGTGTCGATCATCCAATACACCTCCGAGCCATTTTCCTCCGATGTCGATTTTACCATATATGCTTGAATCCTCACAAATGTGTTTTCTACGTAGAATACAGCCGACTTCTAGGCTTTATCGTTTCACGTCAAGGGATCCGGGTAGATCCTTTGAAGGTCGAGGCGATTCTCAATCTCCCTCCTCCTTCTTCGCTTCGCCAGTTACAAAGTTTGCAAGGGAAAACAAACTTTATTTGTCGTTTCATCCCGAACTATGCTGAGATAACTCTTGGATTTACGCGACTACTCAAAAAGGGGTCCGAGTTCGTATGGGATACCATCGCCAACAAATCCTTAGAAGCTTTGAAATTGTCCCTGACACACACTCTTCTCCTTTTCCCACCAGATTACAGTCGTGATTATTTCCTCTACCTCGCAGCCTCGGATTACACCATCACTATGGTTCTTGTCCAGAAGGATGATTCTCATGACGAACATGCCATCTATTACTTGAGTCGAAGTTTAACGCCTACCGAAACCAAGTATTTACATGTCACAAAATTGGCCTTGGCAGCCGTCCAAGTATTTCAACGTTTCCGGCACTATATCCTCTCTCGCAAAACTACAGTAATTTCTAACTGCAACCCTATGCAGCACATTCTCACACGTCAACTGCTAGGGGGAAAATACTCCAAATGGATCGTGATACTCCAGGAGTTTGACTTAGAATTCGAATGTGCTAAGTCCAAGAAATCCTTAGTGTTTGTCGAGTTGATATGCGACTTTTCCTACTCTGAGATGGAAAATGTAGCAGCCGATTCATTACCTGATGAATCCCTTTTCCTGATTAGTTCTGATGATCTTTGGTATAGAGATATCATCATCTATATCCAAACCCAGACTTTCTAGCCCAATTTGTCTAGTACTGACCGTCATCGAATACACTACCAAGCCCTTCAGTATATTATCCTCAGTGATACTCTTTATCGTCGTGGGATTGACTCAGTTTTTCGACGCTGCCTCACATTTGACGAAGTCGATAAAGCCCTAAATGACTGCCATTCTGGAGCCTGTGGTGGTCATATGTCTGAGTATGCTATTACCCAGAAGATCTTGCGAGATGGGTATTTTTTGCCCTCTTTATTTAACGATTGTATAATTTTCGTCCAAAAATGCCACGCTTGCCAGACCTATAACCATAAAATACGATCACATCCCGCTCCTCTTCACCCTGTGGTCTCCATCGGTTCTTTTGTGAAATGGGGTATCGATTTCGTGACATGTCACCCTCACTCGGTCGGGGGGCATGGATACATTATTGTAGCAGTAGATTATTTTACGAAATGGGCTGAGGCGATGCTGACATTTGACAGCACCGGAAAGACCACGGCATTATTCATATTCAATCACATCATAGCTCATTTTGGTGTTCCTCAGGCTATCGTCACCGATCACGGTAGCCACTTTAGAAACTTCATGATGTCTGAACTCACTAAAAATTTGGGTCTTCACCATGAAAACTCAACACCCTATTACCCACAAGCCAACGGCCAAGTCGAAGCAATTAACAAAGTCCTCATAACCATGCTTCGACGAATGATAGGGATTCACAAAACGAGTAGGCACACGATGTTGTTTTCAGCATTGTGGGATTACCGGACATCTGTTAAATCTACTATTGGGTTTACACCATTCTAGTTAGTCTATGGTATAGAAGCCATCCTGCTGATTGAATGTGAGATACCCTCCCTAAAACTAGTCTTTGAACTTCTACCAAACACATCTATCGAAGAAGAACGTCTGTTGTATCTCATGCGATTAGACAAAACTCGACACGACGCTACCCTAGTCATAGAATCCCAGAAGAAACATGTCAAGGCCCAATACGACAAACATGTCAAGCCTCGCGTTTTCTCCGAAGGTGATCTGGTTCTCCTTTACGAACAAGATCGGGATATGCTAGGAGCTGGAAAATTTGAAGCTATGTGGTGAGGTCCTTACATCGTTAGACAAGTTTTGGAGAAAGGAGCTTACGAGTTAGTAGATTACTACGATATCCCTTTGAGTGAACCCAAAAATGGGTTGTACTTAAAGAAGTACTATGCCTAAGATCACCTGTGCATGAGTACTTGTATTTTATTGTATCATACTTCTTGTGTGTTACTATAGTATGCTTTTCGTTATCTGGTCTCTTCCCTTATGTTGCATTGTGTTTGGTTTCCATATGTCGCTAGCCGTAGTACTCAAAACCTTGCTTCTGTTGCTTGGGAAATTTACGCCCCCACAAACGAACTTATCACTCTACGAGGTGTGTGTCTCAGCCGTGCGACCAACAATATTGTAGAGTATAGCGTCTTTATCGAATTGTTGATTGATGCTATTTCACTCGGTATCCGTCACTTGGTCGTACGACTTGATTCGCAGCTATTAGTACTACAGTTAAGTAATGTCTATGCTATTCGAAGTCCTACTTTATTACGGGTATATTTATAAATTCGCCTCTTGGAACGTTATTTTGATTACATTGAGTATCAGCATATTCCTAGATGTCTAAATACATTAACTGATGCATTAGCTAACTATGTATTAGATAGACATTTGGGCCATTTATAAACCAATCACATCACATGTATCACACAACACAAGATAAGTCGGTAGAAGTCGTATATATTTATATAACAATCAAAAGTTTTTTACAAAAAGTTTTTGTCCAAGGGCCAAGATCTCAAAAATGAGGCTCATAGCCTCTAAAAAATAGCATCATGGGTGACACTCACAGTAACACACAACTACCCGGGCCACTCTACAAAGCAGTTGGCTAATAGACTCTGACATGCCCACGGTATGGCGTTGATAACGTTGAGGGATCTCCCCGATAGTCATGTCTGGAATGTCAGCAGTCAATCCCTCCAAGTTTTTCTCCACTGCTTCATAATCTTTGGCATCCCATCGTGCCACTGGAGCCACCTCTCCTCGCCATTGAATAGGAGAGGTACCCGGAGGTCGATAAGGCCCCACGTCTATGTCATCAAATAGAGTTTTTGTAATTAGTCCTTGAACAAACATAAAAACATTGCATATGATAAAATTCACAAAAACATTTAAAAGAGTGAAAATGTGTATACTTCTTACCTACATCTCCCCACTGAGTATCCTTAGGTAGGGCCAATTCCAGATCCCTTCAGAAATCCAACCCAACATAGGCATAATCATCAAGCATCAACATCTGTGGCCGCAACCAGTCAAAGAATGAATCGTTATATTTGATGATTGGCCCAGCTACATGTCGGACCATGAGGTTGCACCACCTCAGCATTCTCGGATCCTGTGGAGCCGGTAAAACCCACTCAACCTACAACCGTAGTAGTGGAACCCTCTCTAGAAAGAAGGATACCAAAAGTGACCCATACCCAAATTGTTTCAAATCGCCCTTTCTGCATTTCGTTAGTTGTCTCTTTATGCTGTGAAGGACTGTGTCCGACCAGTTAAAGACCCAGGGCTATCTACACTCTATGGCATACTGAAAATATCTCTAGAGAGCCATGTATGGAGCAACGCTCCTAGCCATACGAGCAATAGTGAAAAAGATGGTTCGAAGGGTCAAATCCCGGACCCCCCAAATGGCCACCTTTCCTTTGCTTCTTGTTGCCTCTAAAACACAGTACTGACGACAATAATGACTCATAGGGAGTCTGCCACCTCGGCTACCGATCAAACTAGCGTGGTACCCACACCGTGACAGTCCTTTTAGGAAGTAGACATCCTCGATATCCAAGGACAATGTGTGGACTCCCACGTGAAATACTTGTTGGTCCACGTCCCACATATGAACAAGGTACTCCAACAACCTGACTTGGGCCCTCATGCCCGAGATCCGGAATAATTTCAAGAGACCACAATCTCGGAGAGTGGTGACGGTGCCTGGGTCATTCCCAGTGATAGCATGATCTTCCTCATGCTCTCTTTCTCGCCACTCCAGCATCGTGATGGTTAAAGGCCTGCACAAGAACCATAGGAGAAAGGTCAGCCTCTTGTTTCAACCCTTCGCATATTTTTTATTGAGAAAAAACCAAATCAAAATTTCATTTTTCAGCCCCCACAGGTGCCCCTTTGGCACAGTGCAGGATTCTCGCAGGCGCCCTTAAGGCCACCTACGAGAATCCTGCATTCTCGCAGGTTCCGTATAGCTGGCCTGCGAGAATGTTAGGGCGCAAGTTTTGGCCCTAAAACGAGCTTAAAACCTTGAAATTTGCCAATGAAAACAAAAAACTGAACCATGAAAAGGTAGAAGACAAAGAGCTTACCTTGTTGATGGAGACGGTTCGCCAAATGGTCGCTTGTGCCTCCCGCAATCGAGCACTGAAATTTGGAGGAAAATGAGGTGTTTTGGGCGAAGTTCTTGGCAAAACTACAATGGAAATGGTAAAAGACCCTTTTTACTTGTATTTATTCACTTTTTACCATTTTTGTTGATTTTTTATATAGTTTTGTCTATTAAACCTAATGCCTAATGGTCCTATGAGTGTGAATTTTTGTAGATATAACGGATTTTGAAGTCCACACAAAGGAGTACGGATGTTTTCTCTTTTTTCATAGCATGCATAACTATTTTTTATGGTTTTTAGACAAAACCTCGAGCTTGGTCTTTGTTTGTTCTCACGCTCGAAAATACATGAGAACGTAATCGAGCACACTTTTATCACTTTTTCGGGCTCATAAAGGTTATATGAAAAATGAACCCCCTGGAGTTCTCTTTAAGCTCTTTTCAAACTCTCTAAACATGAAAAGATTGTCGAGAGATCTTGTTCTTTTCACGCTCGTTAAATTACTTGAAGAAAACATCTGTTGGGCGATAATTTATCTCTTTTTCGGTCTCATCAGACTACTTTACGAAAAAGGAACTGAGAGAGTTCTCTTTTAAGTGTTTTTCTAGACTCTATAATCATGAAAAACCTTCGAGTTTTCTATCTTTGGACTCGTTAAACAAACATCGAAAGACCCGTGATGGGACCGAACCACTCCTTCCTAGGGTTCGTTAAACATACTCTGAGGGACTCATCCAAAGGATGAGCTTACATCAACAAGCATATGTTATCCTCCTCAAGCTTGAGTAAAAATAAAGAGGTACTCGCTAGAAATGGTGGGGGGAAATTTGGGAAAGGGATGTGTTTTCATATTCATATTTTTTGGCAGTAAGTGTCGCTCTTGAACATGACACCCCCTATTCATTATTTGAAGCTGGTTTGGGAAATCCATTTGTCTCTCATTTCGACTTGCTAAAAGGTCATATCTTGAGTCGTCTCTGAGTCAGTGCTGCCAAATCCTTGGTCGTGTCGTTCATATGTTCAAGAGAATTTCATCCAAAACCTCTATTGGTCGGCCATCTGCAGTTGTCCATTCTTACCAAGTCGGCATTCCCTGTGTCCATTTTCATCTATATTCATACTTTGTTTCACCTTCAGAATCTGTTACTTATTTCATGTCATTGATGGGGGATACATCAAGGCCCTCCTGTGACGAGTCTTGTTCCGTCGACTCCAACTCATTATCCGGAAACAAGACTTAGAAATTATTTGGTACCTTGGAACTTGCATGCCTCAATGGCAGGTTCTCTCACTTTCGACAGTGGGTTTTCATTATTGACCCCTGATCGGGAGATTCTGTTGAATGTTCGACCTCAGCTCATTTATTCACATTCATTGGATTGTACTAGTGTACCTTGGGAGTCATTGACATTAATGGTGATTTCCCTCGCACTTGTTAATGGTTTCATCAATGACCGGTAATCAAGTGGTTTCTACCATGTTCGACTTTAGCACATGTAATCACATGGTTAGATTCATACTTTTAGGTGACAGGATTGAAGACCCTGGGTCTCATATTTTTTATTCGGGCTGCTATGGAATATGTATGGTTTGTTGACACATAGATCCATTTTGTATTTCACATGGCTATGTCGTCTTAATTTGAGTCTTCTCGCATAAATCCATAGTGTATTCCTGGTGGCTATGCAATATATTTGACGGCATGGATACACGGTGTATGATTGGTGGCCATGACCTACATTCATGATGTCATCCGTTTGTGATCTGAGTATGGGAATGCCTACCTCAGAACTAATATTATATTCTGTAGATGCTTGGTTGTTTGCAAGTTTCTGATTAGGTGCACTCCTGGTTTCTGACACACACACGCAGTTTACAAAGTATTTCAGTTGTCACAGATTCTGGCCTCATACTTTGGGGGGCATTCTGTTACACATGATTTTGGTCACTCTGGTGATGTCTTAACAATGGTGTATTCAGGCTCCCAACAAGGACTTTTTGCCTAAGAAATGTGGCCCTTGTCTCCTTCCCAAAACATATTTTTGAAGTGAATTTGCAGGTTGCCTATGGCCTAGGTTGCGAGAATCCCTCATTATCGCAGGCCACCCACACTTAGGGTGTGAACTTCTCACAGTTTGCTCCATACACAGCGTGCGAACCTATTTTTAAGCTTGGAAAGGAGAAGAGGTCTCGAGGGTTCTAGAAGGGAATCTTCTAGAAAATGAGTTGGCATTCGTATGGTTGTCATTTTACTGACTTCTCAGATTTGATGGGATCATCCTCATCCATGTAACCATCTCTCATTCTCCTATATATTGAAAGGGTTTCTCATGGAAAAGGTTAAGAAATATTGAATGAAGAATTGGTGAAAGAATTGTGTGAAGAACCTTGCTTGGACAAAGGCTTGAAGACTTTAGTTGGTCTATCAAGAGGAATTGGATATTCTTCATGCAAGTACAAAGCAAGTGTGTGTGTTGGAACCAAGGGTCACTAAAAGGAAGCTTGCGACATCAAGGCGATCAGGTTGTATCTTCTACTTTCAATTAATATGATACAGTGGCATGTCCCTTTCTCATAAAGTCACTCTTACTTTATTGTGTAATTCCTTGATCATATGCATAAGTTGATGTTGAATACATTTTGCTATCTTCACTTTGGTTGGTTTGTGTTGTCTTGGACTTGACCTGACAGGAGCACCAGAGCGAAGCGGGAGCAACAGAGACCTAAGGAAAAGATATAAAGGTATGTCACTTATTCCTCCCTATTAGCAAATTCATTGATTACAAGTTAGGGAAAGAGTCATGTCCTGTCATGTTTTGTTCTAGATCCAGGTGGATCTAGGGAGATCTGTTAGTGTCCACACCTACCGATTAGTCCAATAACACCTACATTAGGGTGTATGGAGCTATGTGTTGGGCTCGTGATTTGGTTGTTTAATTATGCTGATTGAATCCTTTTTGACTAATATTATGTATGTATTAATAACCATTTTGAAGAAGTTTTGAAGGATTTCATAGCAAATCATCATAGCTTATGCCAGGTACGTATAATTGATGTTTTGTGATGGCTTTAAGATTATTCAGTTTGATTTAATGATTTCAAGAAGTTAATGCGTGATCTATGTGTCACAAGGAAAAATCACATGGCATTTTTCCATCTAGCAGCTCGTCCGATACTCCATCCATCACTGCATCTAGTACTTCATCCAGCACTACGTCTAGCACTGCATCCAGCACTAAAAACATGGGCGAGTTGGTGGTTGTTATATCGACGGCTTGTGCTGGGTGAATCGATGACATGGGTTTTTCTCACACTCGTGACCTCCAACTACTGAGCTCTTGACATCTTGGATTAAGCCGTTATGTTGAGCATTGAGTGGCTTGTTTGATTTCTAGAAGCCACAGGTAGTTAGAACGTATTTAATGGAATTTGTTGTTTTTAGAGGAGTTCGACCCTTCCAATGGTCAACCTCCCAAATTGTAACTATTATAAATACCACAGTAGTGGTGAGGCTGAGAGGTTAAGAATTGTGAAGCTAGAATTGGTTTTGTTGTGTAATTCGAGACATTTCCATAAACTTGTGCAAGACTGTGTTTTTAATTTAAATGCCAAAATCATGTTGATTGATCTTGTGATTCATTGTTGAGGAGTAGCCATGACCTGCTGGGGGGCCCACTAGTGGTCAGGGTGAATATTTAGATATTTATCTTGCGTATTCGAGTTGTGCAATTGTCATTTCTTATATTTTATGTTACATGTGTTTTTATCATTTTACATGTTGTGTGTTTGTTGTTCATAGCTTAATTGTTTCAATTTCCTTTTTCCAGGTTGCTTGTAAAGGATAGTGTTAATATGATGTGTATTTTTAATTAATTAGTAAATAGCTTGCAAGCTTAGCTACTCACCTTGTTGTGTGATTAAATGCTAGTTTGAATTTCTGCAATTTGAAATAGTTAAAAGTTAAAACAGAGTATTGAGTAAAACAAATTATTGAGTTAATGCATAATATAGAGTTTCTTTGGCAAGGTTTCGATGGTTGAATTGTTGCTAGCTTTGATTTTGATTCTCAGTTTTCTTATCTATTTTGCTATTTAGTTTTCTTATCAATCTTTCTGTAGTATGCTGAGAAAGAAGTAGGATTTGAATCATGTTTTTATGAGTATTTCAATTTGCAATTTGAATTGTTAATAACAGGATTAGTTTAGTTTATTTCGTGAAATTATCATTCTAGATTTAATTTGCAATTCTAAATAGAAGTTTGAGTTTAGTTTTTAGTTATAAGTCTTTAATTGTGTGAATTTTCTTACCTTAGCATAAGATTGCATTTGAATTAAGTAGAATAGTGTTTTCTTATTATTGATTATTAATGCATAAATTGAGAGATCACATGGATTTTCAGGATAGTTGATATTTCTTCTATGATGGCTAAGCTCTCGTTAGATTGCTTGATTCATACCTTTCATTTTGCTATAGAAGTTAATATTGAATTTATTCCTCTTGAGCTATCACTAATTGTTAGATGCCATCGTGATGTCATAAGACACTGAAGACATAATCATCATCATTATATTTGAAGTTTCTTGTTATCGTAGATTAAGGATAGTTTTGATTAATCTTTGAAATCTATCATGATGTTTTTAATTAAATAGGTTAATATTTTCCTTTGTAGATCAGAAGCAATTATGAGTTTTATCTTAAGAATAGAGTTCGCTTGCTTAATAGTTTGATTAGTTACATTTTGAGTAGTTTTGATTAGTTTACTTGCTGAAGAAGTTTTCACAGGTTAATTATTTCATTGCTTACTTGCTTACTTGTTGTTGCTCATTAATTTGAATAGATTGATTAGATTAGTTTAATGTTGTTATTGTTCATTAAGTTGAATAGATTAAATAGATGGATTGTTTTTTATTAAGTTAACTTGTTCAAAGTAGGGTTTTCATTTGCTTCCTTAGGAGAATCCATTGATCCATTGTTTAAAAGTTGCTTAGGGTAAATAGTTTAAGTTCCTTGATAGGGTTTGCTCATTGATCGTCTTTTCTTAAGTAGAATAGCCCTTAGATAGACCATCTCCTTAGTTAGACTTTACTTCCTCTAGTTTTTATGCCTTGGAACATATAGTGCTGCAACTCTAAGTTTACTTACCCCGAGTTGACAATTTAATTGAGGGATTTAGTGCATATAGAACACCCACCACTATGAAAGCCCCTTATTTACTGCCTCAATTTGTATCGAATAGATTAGTTCTTAAAGAGGTGGCATATCACATGGTAATCCACGAAGTCAGTGGAATACTCTACAGAGATAAGAAGGTGATATGGCCTCCACTCCCACTATACATTGGCACTTGTTCTTTTTCAACCACTAAACAAGCCCAGGAAGAAGTAGATGTTTTACTTTCATATCATTTTTGGGAGGAAAGTTTCAACAGACATGACCCCAAAAAGGTTGTAAAAGAACATTTCAACAAGATAGGCATGCCTTCAGAGTACACATCAAAAATTTGGGAAGAGGAGGAAGTACACTACAACGCTAGAACTTATGATGATGTCCTCTTCAAAATATGAGGCAGACCCTTAGGGAGGATTTCAGATGAAGAAAAGGCACGAGAAGAGGCTAGAAAGAAAGCAAAAGAGCAAGTTGAAAGAACATCTTCCGCTATTGCATCTACACATTTTGGATCTGTAGAGGAGGAGGAAACACTGGCAGATAGGAAACGAAGAGATAAGGAGAAGGTTCACAAGAAGAATAATGATGCCTCAAAAAATAGAAGGAAGACAGAAGCTGACAAAGCTAAAGCTAAAACTGATGTGGCAGCTACAGCTGAGGAAAAAGCAAAGGAAGTTGCCTAGAAAGAGGCTGATTAAAAGGCAATAGCCGAAAAAGCTACAGTAGTAGCAGCAAAAGCGACACAGGGGGAAGCCAAGGAAGTTGGGGACAAAACAACAGAAGAAGAACCATGGAAAAAGCATGAGGAATCCATAAAAAGTCATACAGTCCCAATGGACACCGACCTACCAGAGATATTCACAATATGTACCGGTGGTCAATCCCAAATTGGTGGGATGGATCTGGGATTTCGAGCCCCGTTTAAAGAAACAGAGGTTTGCAACTTGAATAAATTCACCTACGACAATGCTTTAGGAACAATCATGCAAGAACAAGTGAAGAAGGTGCCTACAATAGGAGGAGACTCGATCACGGTTGTTACATAGACCCCCGTAACAAGAGAATTTAGAGAAGACCCCGTCGCCATAGCCTCCACTAGCTCTTCCTTTATGACCATCACATAAGACAATGTTTGAAACATGTACTAGAAGAATATAGAAAAATAAATGAGGATTACGGAGCTTGAGGAAAAGCTTCAACAGGTAAAGGTAGATGAAGGCAACCTATAGAGCTTCAAAGCTAGCGTGGAAAAACTCAAAACTGAGTTGGAGGAAGCCATTATCGACATGTACACTCACATGCACATTTTTTAGGACATAGTTGTTATCATCATGGATCAACATAGTAGGGTGTAGACTAAGCTCACATAATTTAACACTATCCAGGAGGGCATGAACAATATTGATACATGGATTGCAGAAAACCTGGATGCACTGGTTGAACTCTATCGTCACTCATCTGGAGAAAGGAAAATGGACATCTATCCACTAAACAGTTGCTAGAAAGTGTGACAAAACGAATATTTAGAAACAAATATCTCAATGGCGATCTTTTCATGTGTACACAAGGTAACGCAAGAATTGATCAAGATATGTCGACTCCCCCAGCTAGAAGAGATTGGAAAAAACCTTGAAAAATGGAGGAACTTGTCGACAAGATATAGGACAACACAATTCAAAGACAGGAGGTCACCGAGTTAGCCACCATAGTAACAATGGACCTAATAGAACAACACCTCATTCAACCGACAAAGGTCCATACTATGGTTCAGGAATTCATGGCTACATTATCAAAATATATTCAAACACTCAACGACAATGTGGTTATGCATACTACCACCATAGAAGAGCTTTCATATCGTAGACTCGTATCTTTATATGATTAGCTGGAAATATGGACAGCATATCTTCTAGAAAAGAGTCCATAAAAGACGAAATATCAAATTTGAAATTGCTATCACCTATACTCTATTTTGTCTTTTCTAAACTACCCTCATTTTTGTCCTTACTTTGTACACATGTAATCAAGTAGAGGGAAGGTGAACAATTTTGTAACAGTTTCTTTAAGGAAATACAAAGAGTCACGAGGGAATTAGGAAAAAAAAGTATAAATATAAGAAGAGACCCACTTTAAAGGGGCTCTTCAAGCTTTGTATACACTCTAGAACTTATTTTGGAGAAAATACTTGGTTAATGAATATTGAGAAGCCCTCGGGGCCAGTTTTATGAAAGGGAAACAACTTGCATGTGTTGTTGTTTTATTGTGAACTATTTCAGGCAGAATGTGTGTTGTTCACATGGACTATAAGGATGTGTTTTATTATAGACTAATCTAATGCAATCTATATCTCTCTTGCAATTTTGTTGTTCCCCTTTATCTTTTTATGTCATGTTTGTATGAGTTGTGTTGTATGCGAATAATATAATTTGGACTTTTTTGGTTATATATTTTGCATGCATATGTTTCTAACTTTGCCTCTTCATGACGGCTATCCACGTGAAGTTTCTAGCAAGGTTTAGTTTCTATACAGCTCATTTGGTTATAATAACTTGCTTCTAGCTAGGATAGATAAGAATTAGATTAGATTTATTTTTATACATAGTTTTCATCTATATATTTACATTGTATAATCATCCATCCTCACCCTCATAACCAGAAATGGTAGTCGGGCTAGAAATCGGATGGGTCTCCTAAACCAAATGGTGCACGGTCTAATTGGGAATTTATAACAAGGAGTACCCCTTACTGTTATTGGGCCATTCAGACCCGTCAATAGAATTGGCGCTAGAAGGAGGGCCAACTTGTATGGCTTACATAAACGCTTTTCATAATCGTGGTGAGTCCTCTGAAAGCAACCATGTTCTGCATATTTTCCCACATAAAAATATTGAATAGGAAGTTACCTTTGAGGATACAAATCATGTATTTTAAAGTGTCACTGGAAGTCCTGAAACCCATATAGAAACTTGGTTTTTTGTGCCACGCGAAGAGTTCACTGAAACTCGTCGTATCACCCGTGCTTATGCTAAATTACTTGGTCGGTTACCAAAATCCTTAGAGATCCCAAGGAGGAAAGCTACTCGATAAGACGAACAAATAATCATCCCAATTACGTAGAATATCTCATGGAAACTGCATTCCAAGAAGTATCCAGACCTTTGAGCCAACTTCCTTCTACCCCTCCTAAATTTGAATGCAACGCTGACGGTGAAAACCCATAAATTAATCATTAATAGATCATGGGTGACAGTTAAGAGAGAAGGGTAGTAATCCCACCCTAGTTTTCCAAAGGAGCTCTGAATTTAGCAGAACCCTTACATGATATGCCTAGAAAACCCCAAAAGCTTCTTCCCAAATTTGACCTTGATAGGCCTGGCTCACCAGAAGATCACATAAAAAAATTGTTTTTAGTCACCCGCCTTATAAATGTTCAACATGAATATGTGGTATGTAGGTTGTTTCCTTACACCTTCTCGGGAAGAGCTTCTACATGTTATTTCAATTTTCCCTCTAGTTCCATAACCAGTTGAGAAGATTTTAAGAAAACTTTTATCGGAAAATTTGGTGAACGGAAAACCACTACATCCTTATATAAGGAGTTGGGAGCCATTAAAATGGATAGAAGAGAGAAGGTGAAGGAATTCAACCATAAATTCACTATAATTCTCACTAAGTTTACTATTGACACAACTCCATCACAATCATTAGCTATCGAATACTACCCTTTGGCTCTAGTTCCTTCTATAGGAATGTTTGTCAAGTGAGCTCGTAGGAACACTTTGGCTCTCAATTTTGATGAAGCTGAGACAATTGAGAAAGAATTATACTCTTACGACAATCACGCATACTCCAGAGAAACCAAGCCAGCTAGAAAGCAACCTCTATTGCTGACAAAACCTCATGAGAAGGAACCGAGGGATATCAATAGGATAGTCAAGTTAGTCAAGAAGTTGTCCAATGAAGTAATCGATATCAAGAAGAACGATGGAGAAGGACCTTTGAGAAACAAACCTTTACATACATTCTTCAAGAGGAGTGATTGTAGAGTGTGGTGAGTACCTGCACAAGAGATATAACTAGCAGAAGAATGAACATAACTTGCAAAAGTGAGAAGACGAGAGAAAAATTGGAGAGAAAAGAATAGAATTGTATTAATCGTATTCCACACCCAAAAGGTGAATAATTTACAATACATATAGGCTACATGAGTAATTAATGTGTCATAGTAGTGAACTAGAGATATCTAGACACTCACTCACAGAAACTGAAGTAATATGCCACCTAGTTCTAGTTAATTGATCCATGCAATCATTAGTTAACTGAGTCACACGTGTGGAAGTTAGATAAACATGTGCAACTACTGGTGATAAAACCAAGGTTTTCATGCATTAATGACTTCCACTAGTTTAACTGAGTGTAACAAAGTGTAATTGACTCTGAACTGAAGAGGAATGCCCTATTTTTAGGGGAATATTCTCTAGAGATAATATTCTCATCTAAGGAAGCATTCTCAACATTGGACTATCAAACTTAGGAAAATAATTCTAGGTGAGTGTGTAATATATCCAACACCCCCCTCAACATTACTAGGGTGTACATGATGAATGGGTCCCGACAACCAAGGCCATGTTAGGTACCCATTGTACAATGCATCTAAAAATGAAACATTGAAAAAGTGAGGAAAGAGGGAAAACCTCATGGGAGAAACCCCCCCTCAAGGTACAATGCATAAGAAAAAACAAAAAATGAGAAGGAACAAAAAGAAGTTACTAAGCAACTATGTCCTTCACTCCACGAAAACCTCGCAACAATGCAAGTTTGTGCTTGTTGAAGATTTTGTTGAAGATGTATATATATGCACGGATATGATGAAGTAGTTGCACCAGTGAGATGTCCAAACATATCCACTTTCTCTTTTTGCAATGAAGAATATCCAAATGAAGTTTGGATGAAACTTTGTAAATCGTGCAGTCGTTTATGGGAAAACGCTGAAATTTTGTTGAATTTAAAATACTCGTAACTTCACTTTATGGACTCCATTGCAGACAAAAAAAAATTAATTAGGTATTTTTCGAAGAGGAATTCAAATATCCAATTTGTTTCTAAAAATTATGTTTATAAAGTGACATAATTGCATATGAATTTCACGCCCCCCTTTTTGTCTCCTAAGATGCATGCATGGCGCATGCATGTTGCTCCTAAGATGCATGCATGGCGCATGCAAAGGTGTTTGCATGTGACTCTTGAGATGCATGCATGATATATTCCATATGAAATTCAGAAAACAAATATGAAATGGAGTAGACATCATCTACAATTAATGAAACAAGCATTTGTGCAGATACTTGTGTAGAAGACTCTTCAGAATAAGAGGCTTGATCTTATTATGTTTTTTCTTATGGCTCTATCTTTTCAATCTCCTGCATGCAATCTTTACAATCTTCTTTATTTATAAATAGAACCTCCAATATGGTCCATAGCTTGTTTGGAGTTGAGTCTCGTGATTCATCATATACTTGGTGGAGAATTTCAGGAGAAATAGATCAAAAGATACATCCTGTGGCCATATCTTGTCGATTGAGAAAGTTATTTTTCCCATCGGTGAAATCAGGTTCTACTTCGATTGCCATAGTTATTTGGTACAAGCCTTTGCATCTGAGCTAAAGTAGAATTGTTGGCTTCCACTCGAAATAGTTATGAGGCGTGAGAAGTATTGTCAGCGAATAATCCATCTTTTATGCGTTCTTCAATCTTTAGTACCTGCAAATAAAGTGTTGGTGTGCCTTCTTTCTAGCAGCATGTGGGCTCTGATCTAGCTATCAGAAGAATGAACACAGCTTGCAAAAGTGAGAATATGAGAGAAAAATTGGAGAAAAAAGAATAGAATTGTATTAACCATATTCCACACCCAAAAGGTGAATATTTTACAATACATATAGGCCTACATGAGTAACTAATGTGCCATAGTAGTGATCTAGAGAGATCTAGACACTCACTGACAGAGATTGAAGTAATATGCCACCTATTCCTAGTTAATTGATCCATGCAATCATTAGTTAATTGAGCCACACGTGTGGAAGTGAGAGAAACACATGCAACTACTGGTGATAAAACCAAGGTTTCCATGTATGAATGACTTCCACTAGTCTAATTGAGTGTAAAAAAGTGTAATTGACTCTGAACTGAAGATGAACACCCTATTTTGTAGGGAAATATTCTTTAGAGATAATATTCTCATCTAAGGAAGCATTCTCAACATTGGACTATCAAACTTAGGAAAATAATTCTAGGTTAGTGTGTAATATCTCCAACACCCCCCTTGAACACTACTAGGGTGTACATAATGAATGGGTCCCGACAACCAAGTCCATGTTAGGTACCCATTGTACAATGCATTTAAAAAATGAAACATTGAAAAAACAAGGAAAGAGGGAAAACCTCATGGGAACTCCCCCCCCCTCAAAGTACAATAATTTTTTTTTAAAATGAGAAGGAACAAAAAGCAGTTGTTAAGCAATTGTGTCCTTCACTCCACAAAGACCTCGCAACTGTGCAAGTTTGTGCTCGTTGAAGATTTTGTTGAAGATGTAGATGTCTACATGTATCTGATGAAGTAGATGCACCAGTGAGATGTCCAAACATATACACTTTCTCTTTTTATAATGAATAATATCAAAATGAAGTTTGGATGAAACTTTGAAAATCATGTGGTCATTTCCAGAAAAACGTTGAAATTTTGTTGATTTTAAAATGCTCATAACTTCACTTCCTAGACTCCATTTCAAATAATTTATTTTTTGAAATTGGGCATTTTTTCATTCAAACATCCAATTTGTTTCTGCAAATTCTTCTCAGAAAATATCAGAATTGAATCTGATGTGCGCGACCACCTTTTGTCTCTTGAGATGTATGCATGGCGCATGCATGTTTCTCCTGAGATGCATGGATGGTGCATGAAAAAGTGTTTTCATGTGACTCTTGAGATTCATGCATGATATCTTCCTTATTAAATTCACAAAAAAAATCTGAAATGGAGTAGACATTATCTACAATTAATGGAACAAGAATTTGTGCAGATACTTGTGTAGAAGACTCTTCAGAATAAGAGGATTGATCTTCTGACGGTTTCTCTTTTAGCTCTATATTTTCAATCTCTTGCATGCAATATTCACAATATTCTTTATTCCCGAATAGAACCTCCAATCTGGTCCATAGTTCATTTGGAGTTGAGTCTTGTGATTCATCATATACTTGGTGGAGAACTTCAGGAGAAATAGACTAGAAGATACATCCTATGGCCATATCTTTTCTATTGAGAAAATCATTTTTCTCATCGGAGAAATCAAACTCTACTTCCATTTCCATAGTTATTTGGTACAAGCCTCTGCATCTATGCTGAAGAAATTTTTTTGGCTTCCACTCCAAATAGTTATGAGACGTGAGAAGTATTGTTGGTGAATAATCCATCTTTCCTGCGTTCTTCAATCTTCAGTATCTGCAAATAAAAAATGTTGGTGTGCCTTCGTCCTAACAACCCGTGGGCTCTGATATCGTGTAAAATATGGTGAGTAGATGCACAAGAGATCTAGCTAGCAAAATAATGAACACAACTTGCAAAAGTGAGAAGACAAGAGAAAAAATGGAGAGAAAAGAATAGAATTGTATTAATCGTATTCCACACCCAAAAGGTGAATAATTTACAATACATATAGGCTACATGAGTAACTAATGCTCCATAGTAGTGATATAGAGATATATATACACTCACTAAAAAAAACTAAAGTAATATGCCACATATTCCTAGTTAATTGATCCATGCAATCATTAGTTAACTAAGTCACACATGTGGAAGTGAGAGAAACACATGCAACTACTGGTGATAAAATCGAGGCTTCCATGCATGAATAACTTCCAGTAGTCTAGTTGAGTGTAACAAAGTGTAAATGAATTTGAACAGAAGAGGAATGCCCTATTTTGTAGGGGAATATTCTCTAGAGATAATATTCTTATCTAAGGAAGCACTCTCAACATTAGACTATCAAACTTAGGAAAATAATTCTAGGTGAGTGTGTAATATCTCCAACAGTGACAACCAACACAAACCACCCGAAGCACCACAACTCATGTTGAATCTAGATACCTTCGGGAGCGATAACTTCTGCTCATATCACCAACAAAATCACTCAGAGAAAACTCGTCCCCTATGGGTTAACTCTATGACCTATGTTATTAATCAATTGTTAGATCAAGAGAGTTTAAATGACGAACAATCCACTAAAATTGGACGTGATGAAACTATCAAGGATACACCTCGAGAGTCTTCTATGTCCCTATGGGATTGGTGTGTCAATTCAGATGATGAACAAATTGAGGAAGTTTTGATCGAAGACACGCCTGTTATAAAAGTTTCCCCTAGAGACTACAATCTACGTAGCAAAGGCATTGTCCCAAGTACCTCTTCTCCCCCAATGACCAACGTCCCTCTTAGGAAAATCACCCCCCCTATTGTAACATCGAGACCAAGCACCCAAACTCCAACCATTGCCCGTGATAATTCTAACACAGTTGTTCCATCCAATAATAGCAAACCTTATACATCAAAACCAGCAACAAACAATGCTAAATCCAGAAATACAACAACCAACAACAAAGTTAAGAATCCACATCCAAGAACAACAACAAACAAACCTGAAATGTGTGCTTTCGAGTACATTGTTATTGAGTACATGAAGAAGACTAAGGCCAACATTTCCATGTATGATATCAGCACACTACCACAACATCTTGATCTCTTTATTGATACTTCAACTCTCAAAATAAAACCATAGTTGTGATTGACAACAGTCCCAAGACTATGGAAACAGAGAAATCCACAATGTTGAAATCAAAGATGTCATCAATGCAACGAGCATAAGCACTTATTCGAGGTCCTAGATTCCCCCTTTTTTGCTCACGTACAAAATCTTTAATTTCAATGTACACAATTGTTTGGTAGATTCTCGTGCTTCCTCCAACATCATGCCCTATTTGATATGTCAAAAAATAAACGTTGTCCCATAATTGAATACCATAAGAATCATAAAATTAGATAGGTTTGATGTAAAATTCAGAGGAGAACTAAAATATGTGCAGCTTGTATTAGTCTCGGACCCAAGGGTTCATCAGGTGATTGACATTATTGTTGTTGACATTCCTAACAACTATGGTTTGTTTTTAAGCAGGGATTGGTCTGCCAAAATCCATGGTTATTTTTCTACGGATTGGTCTCACCTATGGATTCCATACAAAGGTAAACCCAATCAGATTTTTGTAAACACTAAAGCTCACATGAAACATATAGTAACTGAATTAGAAGGAAAAAATGAACCCGTTAACTTTGCACACTCTGTTTTGAGAAATTATTTCTTGGAAACTGATCATGGTTGTTATAAAACACGACCATTTGAAACACATAGAGATACCCACTCTGAGCTCCTTCCATGTGATCAAACTAATGATAATGATTGTATGGTATTAAAAGAATTATGTTATTTTATTATTAATCCACCTGTATATATTGACATTTGGACAATGTTTTTGATGGCTCCAAATCCCAATATGGATCTAAACCAGGATGTGTCCTCATCGATCCACACCAAGGAAAAATGCTCATATCCTACCGATTGGAATTTGAATGCACCAATAACACTGCGGAGTATGAAGCCTTGGTCCTATATTTAAAGAAAGCCATTGACCTTAAGGTAAAATTATTACCGGTGTTCGGTGATTCTGAAATAATTTTCCACAGGTAAAAAATATCATTCACTGCTTGTATCCACATCTAAGAGGTTACCAACAGCAGGTATCGGATTTACTTTATTCTTTCGAAGCCTTTAATATTGAATCTATACCTCACTGTCAGAACGTTGTTGCAGACATTTTTGCAATTGCAACTTCTAAATATACACCTCTTAACGATGGTTTCTCTGTTGAAATAATGTACAGGCCTTCTGTGCCAAATAACATCACAAACTTGAGGGTATTCAACAATCATACTCAAATCATCAACTTCCCGACCAGCTCGAATGTATTCCAAGAGTCTGTAATAGAAAATGAAGCTCATGAACAAGAGCGTCAGAGCTATCAGGATGAAGCAAACAAAATATAGACAAATTTCATCCCAAAGAGCGTGTTGTCGCTTGAAAATCTATTAGACTTGTAGACCAAGTTCAAGAGGCCCACAAATCCAAAGACCAACAGTTCAGCCATGATGCATTTTCTGGTCAATCTACGAACCTCTGAATAGCCCAAGTATATCAACCTAGGCACCTATTATTCAGAGGTGGAAAAGTATACATTTACATAGTTGTACAAGAAGTATCGCAATGTCTTTGCATGGAATTATGATGATTTGAAGACTTATGACACCCAGATAATCTAACATGTGATTCCAATTAAAGAAGGTGTCAAACCATTCTAGCAAAAGCTAAGGAATATACATCCAACTCTCGATCTTCTCATCCAAAAGTAATTAAAGAAGTTGTTAGATGCTCGAATCATTTTCAAGGTCCACCATTCAACTTGGGTGTCGAATATGGTGCTCGTCGGGAAGAAGTCAAGAGAAATTAGGATATGTATATATTTATGGAACTTGAACTAAGCTTCCAATAAAGACAACTACCTAGTTTCCCCCATGGAACAGATCCTTCAACTTGTCTCCGGCTCTGAGATGTTCTCTCTATTGGACGGGTTTTCAGGATACAGCCAGGTTCTCATGGAAAAACCAAACCAATTGAAAACCACATTCAAAACTAAATGGGGAACATACACATACAGAAGGATTCCCTTTGGTTTGATAAACATGGTTGTTTCATTTCAAAGGGCTATGGATATTTCTTTCAAAGGTTTAATAGGTCAAAGTGTGGTGGTCTATATCGACAATGTCAATGTTTATTCAAAGAAAAAAGAAGATCACCCAAGGCATATAAAACAAATATTTGAACGATGCAGAAAGTATGGTATCTCGTTGAATCCCAAGAAGACTATTTTTGTTGTTTCAGAGGGTATTCTATTAGGGCATGTGATTTCCAAAGATGTAATTTCAGTGGATTTGGAAAGAACGAAAGCTATTATGTAAATCCTTCCATCACATAACAAGAAGTCCATGCAGTCCTTTTTCGACAAGGTCAACTTCGTAAGAATATTTGTCCAATACTTTTTCAAAATCATGAATCCACTTCAGTGAATGATTAAGAAAGATGTTCAGTTCAAATGGACATTTGTAGAAAAAGAGGCCTTTGAAAACATCAAAGCCGCTATAGTCGTTGCAGCATCTCTACAAAGTCCAGATTTTAGTAAGGAATTATTGTTGTACAGCTTTGCATCTGATCATTCCCTTGTGACAGTGCTCACACAAAAGGATGAACAAGGGAATGAATGCCCCATCACATTCATGAGCATTGGATTACAAGGAGATGAACTAATTTACCCATCGGTGGATAAGAAAGATTTTGCAATCCACAAAGCAATTAAACATTTAGACCTTATATTTTGAAGAACCACAATAAAGTGATCATTCCTCACCTAGAGGTCATATCTCTCTTTGTTCAAAGATATTTGGGAGAGAGATGAGGCAAATGGATGAAGACCCTACAAGAATATGACCTGGAATTCAAATCTTCCAACATCGTCAAAGGTCAAGGCCTTTGCAGATTGGTAAAATAAGACATGGGTGATGAAAATCAAGAAGAGGACGGATGGAAAGAGGATCCAACTATGTACACACAATAGGTTAATTGCATTCTAGTTGTTGAAGACTCATACTATAATGATCTCAAGTATTACCTTCAGCACGGTACAACCCCAAATCACCTCAATGTCAAGTAAAGAATAGCACTCATACTGAAATATTTACAATATCAACTAGTGTATGGCGTCTTGTTTTGAAAGAATTATGATGGAGTGCTACTTCGATGCCTTGAAAAACCATATGTTGATAAATTCCTTAAAGATATGCATGATAGGTCAGCA
>ML794542.1:13386-34883 GCA_009831015.1 Picea engelmannii
AAGTTCCTATGAATACATCAATCAAGTGCTCATCTGGAATATCGGTTACCTTTATATTCAATCTTTGGAAGTTCTCAATGTGCTCGGTAACTAAACCCTTTTTCTTGAGATTTATCAATTGGCTAAAGAAGGTATTGCTCCTTATATCCTCATAGTGTGCTATCATTTCTTTCGTGAAAATTGTCTAAGTGACGAGTGATTTGTGAGAACAAAGCCATCGATACCAAACAAATTGATTAGGTTCTAAATATAAAGAAGCAATTCGTACCTTTTGTGTATGTGGCACATTATGGAGATCAAATAATTGCTCCATCTGAAGTATCCATGTGATTGGGTCCTTGCCATCAAACTTCCTCATATCAATCTTAGGAACGTGGTTGGTCTTCAAACCAAAGTTGGAGTTTCTCCATTCTTTATTCACCTTCCTTGTGTCCTTATCATGAATTTCATGGGATTCATTTTCACTTTCGGGTGTCTTCTCTGTTATGAAATTTTTCAATACTTCCATGATCTCCCCTTTTAAGCCATCCATCTTAGTATCCAACTTAGCTTCTATTTTATCCATCAACTTAGCTTCCATTGAATCCATCTTATTTTGTAGTTCATTTATGTCCTTATGCATTTCTTCACCTTCATCAAGAGTCTAATTAGGATTTTTGGAGGCTTATTTGGTGTAGAAGGTCCCTTTTTTGGTGGCATGTTGGCCAAGCATCACTTTTGAATCTTTATTTTGAGGCGGTTCTGCTAGACAATATTTATTCTGTTCTATCTCCCAAGTTTCAGCCCTTCTAGGTATGAAACTTTCTTTTAGGTAGTTCTCTGATATTTCTTCTCTTCAATGCCACAGGTCTGATTAAAATTGGATGTGCCAAGTGGAATTTACGGTAACTTCCTCACAACTTGCCGATTTTTGTCCTTTCCAGGAGATCTCAATTGTATAGCATGCCTTGCACAAAATAATTGATATCAAATTTTGAAACTCGCACCCAAAATACTACGGACTCTACACGATCCAATGAAACCAGTCCCACTCAATTTGGATACTCTAGCAAGAAGTTATGATTCTTTTACCTGGAACACCTTTTTGAGACTAGTCAATAGGACTAGTCAGATACCCTATCTTACACAAGGTGTATCTACAAATTTAAGATGACCTAGAAGCTGAAATATTTACCAAAGATACCTTACTAATTTCTGTAAATTGCCTACAGGTTTTAGGGTCTTAAACGGTACAGAAACGTTTTTATAGCGAAAATTCTGCAATGACTCATTTCAGGATGATTCCATAACCCTATCTTGTACAGGATATATCTACGAAAGTATAATGCCTCAGAAGCTGAATTTTGATCCCAACATACCTCTATCCGTTTGATAAATATACTCCAAGCCGTTCCTTCTAAAACATTGTAGAAAAAAAGTTATAGCAAAAATTCCATGGTGTCTCATATGTAGCAGCGAAACCCCAAGACCTTGAGCTCTGATACCATATGTTAAGAACCAAACATCAATATAGCATAGAAAAACCTTAGGAAAAGTACTCAATGCCTTGAAAAAAGATAATTTTAGATAATAAGCCTCTTCGAGGGGGCAACCTCCTTTTACCCCACTTAAATGTTCAAGTACAAGATGATTCAAAATGAAAATGTCTCCTTGGTATATATATAGGAGACTAGGAGGTATAATTACAACTAATGGCCTAAAGCTGACATAAATAAAATAACATTAATAATACAATATGCCCCAATTAAGGGGTAATGAGCCAATATTAGGGCTTAAAAATATCCTCATTTGTCCTCGGCTCTAGTCTACCACTAAGAATGCTTAGCACTTGGTGATAAAACAACTCAATAAATAGCTTGAAATTAAACTCTATGGAGTTTCTTCTGAGTAGCAAAGTCCAAGAGGTGACGGGCTGTGTTTTTTCGTCTTGGACCATTTTCTGCATGTTGAATGTAAACTTATCTTCTTGAAAGAACATGAACATGTAATCCAGTATTGAAGAATACCAGAACATGCCCTCTGTGGGAAATTTGAGAAACTACTCATGCATGTTCTCGGCTATAAAGTTGTTGTAATCGAACTAGGTGGTGGATTTTTCTTTGGCAGTGAAAATGGATAGGTAACCCAAGATGGGCTCGTCCACCCATTCGTCTAAGAAGTAACTGAGAAGACAACATAATGATGAAATGATTTGATTTCCCTTTTCTGAAAACATGGAGGAACGGTAAGGGAGGTTTTTCTTAGGGAATTGGGCATCCTATGGGAGGAAAAGCTCAAAAATCTGCGCTCTCTAGGGAAACAACAGATTCTAATAATTTTTAGTTAGAACTTCAAGGGTGAAAGGAGAGGTGGATTCAACTCTGGATATTTTCATCATTTGATCAATGGACTCGGGTGTGATAGTGAAAAGAGTTTCTCCAAACGATGAAACAATGGCTCTCTTATCGGGAAGGTAGTGTACTTGGCACTTGAGGGTGAACATGGGAAAATGGTGGACTTGGGGAAAATGATATAGGGGGAGATTGGACTCCCAAAGCCCAATCTCATCACTTTGATCCAGGAAAGTGTCCCTAAACCACGAATTCAATTCAGCCAGATCGAATTCACACCTGGTCTCTAAGATCAAGTAGTCTTTATCAACTAGTGGGATCCGATCGAGGTCAACAAGAGGTGGGAGGAATGGATTTTCCTCAACCTATGATCTCTTAGATTTTGGCATCATCACTTCAAAAGGTACCTGCAACTAAAACAAAAAACGTTAGCGGGTCATGGCTATGGATGGGTCGTTGACTGAAACAGTGAGGGAAAATGAGTCTCTGGTGTATGGAGATTGTGAGCAGTGTGAAAATGGCAGAGACGGGGTTAAAATAGGGTGAACGGGTATCCGTTGGGCGCGAGGTATAGGTCAACAAGATAACGGATAGGTTAGCCTGTAATAAATGGCCAATGGATCATTTGAGGTATGAGGAGGCAGGTAAAGGACAGGTGACGGGTGTGCCAGGATGATGTGGAGGGCGGTGATTAGAGGATAGGCGAATTGGATATGACATGTGACAGGTGAATGAGGGGAATAAGTTGGCAGATTAATGAGATGAGACTTATAAGATGATGTAGTGGAAAATGATGTCATGAGGCAGCAGGATAGTGGAGAATGATTTCATGAGGCGATGGCGGTATAAAAATGTCGGTATGACAGTATGTTGGAGGGGGAGTATCGCAGTAAGTGGTTTGGAGTAGAGGGGGTCTGACGCAACATATTTACGCCATGTTAGGATGGGGCCCGCCGGGCAAAATTTCCCATATCGAACCCCCCCCATATCATGCATGTTTTATTGAAGGAAAAACTTGCTAGTATCTGTCCTACCCTACCTACTGACACATTTAGCCTAGATTAGATTGTTGGGCTAAGAAATTATTCTACCCTGGGGCTATTTGACCAATATTAGACAGTTTGATGAAATTTATTCACTAGCTAACCTAATCACTTGGCTAAGATTAAACAATTTAGCCAATCGTATTCACTAATCCTATCAACATAAATTCAAAAGGACTTGGCCATGTTTAAAATGTATGGATCAAGTTATCATTATTGCATGGGGATTTATCCATTTTCTTTTGTGCCCTCTTTTATTCTTTTCTCATTTTTTCAATTTCTTTTTCTTTCTTTTATTTCTTTTCTTTTCCTTTTCTTTGATTTTCTTTTCTTTTTATTTCCTTTGCAAATCATTTGCAGAACGAAACATTATTTGCAAACCAAAAATACTACAGGGATAAAATTGTAGTCACCAATTGATCCTATGAATCATAGGCTTATAATAGCGCCAATGCAATTTTTGGTCTATCTTGCTCTTCTGGTTCTGGTTCTATACCTTTTATACCATTTCCTTAGCATTTCTAGTACTTCACCTTCTGAACAAGAGAGAGTTTTACTCTTCCCGATTTCTGTCCCTCCAATTCTTGACGAGGTTCCCTTTTATTGGGGTGGTCTCATGGGGTATTCAATGCCCCCACCTATGTCTTTTCCAGGAAGAGACATTATCTGATATATCACGGAGACGATAACCTCCAATAGTGCTTTGTCCTCCTCGACTTGGAGAGCTTTCGGTATTCCCAAGATTGTGTTGGTTCATCATAAGACACTGACTTTCTGCAGAAGACTAGTATGGGAGCCTTGGCTTCCCCCTTTACATGTTGATTAGAACAACATAAAACGAGTCTTAGTTAAGATCTTTTCCGACTCGTCTAAAAACTGAAAAGATTGTCGAGTGATTTGTCCCTTTCAAACTTGTTAAATTGGATTTGAAAGGACATGAGTCTTAGTTAAGATCTTTTCTGACTCGTTACCAATAATAGAAAATATTTCTAAGTGAATTTGTCTTTTTCACACTCATAAATTGTACTTGAAAAGACATCTATTTGGCACAATTTTATCCCTTTTTCACACCAAGTAGACTAAAAGACATAAAAAAGGACATTTTGTTGTGTTAAGATGTGATTGCATCTCATGCCCTCACTTGTAGTTTTGAGCCTTTAGCTGGTTCTGGCTGCCATGATAGGTGGAGGAGGCTGAAAAACAACCTATGTGATTGGAGGGGAACTGAAAAAAGTTGTGGAGGAGGAAGGGATGGGAGGAACAGAGTGAGTTGGTTGAGGTTTTACAAAAGCTTCAACAATAGTTAAGGCAGAAAGTTTGACTCACTGCTGGAAGTGAGCTTGGTATAAGGCTTGATTAAGGTTTGCTACTAAATTTTGTAACTTGTCAAATTTATGAAGAAATATTTGATCAATATCTACTCTGGGAGAGAGTATTTCAGGGGTCTGGGGTTGTAGGATGGTTTGATCTAAAAATGTTTCTGTCACAAAGATGTCATATTTTGTTCTAAAAAGGATTTGTTCAAAAGAAGTGTCAAAATTGATATCCTGAAGGGAAACAAGCTTCTCTGGAAGAGAAGGGGACCTGTGAAGGGGACTGTGACTCCCAGAACCTTCTTCAATGATTTTCTTTCTGAGTGGCTATTCTGGATTGTCAATTGTTCTCGCAGGTTCTGGATCTAGTTGAGATCTGTTGTAAGCTATTTTAGGAGACAGAATTTTTAATTTTTATGGATCTAAACTAATATGTACAAACTTTTAACAACCTCTGAACATTATCTCTTTTTAGATTTTGTGATTAGTTTAGAAATAAAGTTTTCTTCTAGGGAAAAGAAATCGTGGGATTGAAAGTTTGGTCAATTCCCCAGTATGGTAACTACTATGTTAACGCTCTGTAAATTCCTAGAGGTTGTTGGGAGGTAGAAGAAATTTATCATAGGTAAATTTATCCAACCACTTTGAAACTGGGATCTAGCCCTGCCAGTTTTAGAGAGGGATCTCTCTATAAGATTTAACTATGTTTTAGATTTCAGATATTAGGCTAGTTCTATAAATAAGACTGTGTTGTGTGTTTTGTAAATTGGTTGAAATGGGGTTTACAGATCCATTGGGCTATGGGTATGTTTTATAAAGATAGAGATCAAGAATAGATTTTAAAAGGTATTTTCACAGGGCAAGATAATGCAACTATTGGATTCTTTAGAATAAAATGATGAACAACCAAAAAGGTGAGACTATCAATCAGAGTAAAGAAGCAATTAAGAATTTCTTTACTTCAAAATCAGAAGATAAACATTTATATCTTCAAAAGTCGGAAACAGGGTATACGAAGATAAATCCTACAACTTTCGCTACTTTCAAATGATCATATTTAGAAAAACAAAATGATTACTAAGAGGGATAAACATTCAACAAAGAGGAGAAAACTTCACCAACAGTTAACACATAGGAATCTTGTGAAACGTCCCTTTATATTACTAGAAGATCTCTTTGATCAAAACTACCATGCTTACAGCTTGCTAGGGTGTAAAGATCAACCCTCAATACTTCCAAGTTCGAAGTATTTATAATCAAATTTACAAATGACCTTGTCTTTAATGATCAGGACGTGGTAGATTCTAAATCTAACTAACTAGATAACAAGATATAAAAATGTAGGAACTGATGATGATTTTTCAGATCCTTCATGTTTATCTTGGGGAAGGCCATTGGTGACTCATTGACGTGACTTTGACTGCTCTGAATGCTGAGTCGGATTGTACATCTCATCCCTCATTCGATCAAAATGCACAGATCCTCCCATCATTGCTGACTGGGAATGGTGATTTTGAGCAATCTTCGGTAGATTTCGTCCATTTCAGTATATTTGGCAAAAGTCGGCTTGGTGATGAAAACATATTTGATTTCATGCTGGACATTGAGGTCCATATGCAGAGTCTCTAGAAATGCCTTCCCTATTATGTTACTGTGTATTCCTGAAAACCTGGAATTATCCTTGGCCATCATGGTAATCTTCTGCTTGTAGTCAAGAAGGGTCATCAGTTTGTCATTTAGAACCAGTAGACCAGGAAGACCTTTATTTTGCAAGGCATCTATCTTGCTGAAGAATCTCTGAACTCCAAAATATCCATGTTCTGGACTTTCTCCTCCAGCTACAGCATTAATCCTCTTTTGGCCGGAACTCTTTTAAATTCAAGGATAGATTATGTCATGTCTTCAACCTTCAAGTCTTGCAACTAATCCATAGTCTTCGAATTCAGAAATATGATGATTTCATTTGCTTCTATGGGCATTTCCCCCAGCTCTCCCTTTATCTTGTCAATGACATGCTTTCTCCTCAACACTAGTTCCTATTGTTCAAACATAATTTGAACCATGGGCCAAATTTCATTTATGGACTTGGAGATGTCCATCCAAATGTTCTCCTTGGATTTAACTAGTATTTTTCCCTCCACTGTTTGCTTTTGTAGCTGTTGTATTTCCTACTTGAGACTTTCTAATGTTTGCCTCTCAATGTTGTAGTTTGTCTGGTAGGAAGACTTAAGCTCCTAGAGATTCTAAACCTAATTTTTTAGTCTATTGATTTATGTTCCTTGTAGGGTCATCCCCTCCATTTATTTTGCTAGCTCTACAGATTTTTCCAGAGCTGGCAGTGAGTTAGCTGATGGAAGTTCTGTTGTGGTGTTTGTTGATACAGTTGTTGTGATAACTCCTCTGAGGGGAACTGCACTTAGTGGGATGACTTTCATAGGTGTTTATTGTTCCTTCTTCTTTACTAGCCATTCCATATCTTCTTCCATCTCTTTTATTTGTGCATTTTGTTCCATGATCACCTTTAGCATGTACTCCTTTTCACCTTCTGTCTCAGCCAACTCTTTGGCCTATAAGTCTTCTGTAGGTGGCAGTTTTATTTTCTTCCTTAGAGACGCTCTATCATCATTTTCCTTCTTGAGCATCTCCTCAATTGCTTTCACATTTGAGGGGTCATACCCAATTTTGAGCACCAATTCTTCTAAAGACTTAATCCTATTATCTTTTGCAAAATATGATATTTTATCCATCTTTAATTGAGTCTGAACATTGTTCAGAGAAATCTGTAATTTAAAGCAGTAGTGGAAGCATTGGCCAATGTTGAGAAAACCATTTCTCCAGTGTGCCTGTGTAAATCCATCTAGTCAGTTGGATGTACATCTCTGGTGTTCAACTTAAATGTTTCCCTCTTGTAATCAATGATTTTCTTTGGATGGGTCACTTGTGCCTGCAAAAATGCCATGTGCATTCTCCCTTTCTCTATATCAAAAACCGATAACAATATGTGTTGTGTCATGGACGTTTGCTTCTAGAACTGAGCATAGGTGTTGTTGGTCAACATCTGATTTTTCTTCTTAATCAAATCATATTTTTCAAAAATGCTCACTTTTATAGATCTTGGTGGAGGTTCGGTGATCACAGTGGTATCGGTCTACCTCTTTGAGGAAGAAGTAGACATCATCTGATGACTGCTTGAGAAAGGTGATGAATGCTCCCCTTCGGCTACAGTGGTATAGTGGGTATCTTCCTCTCCAGACCTGTCAGTAGTGTGAGTAGATTTAAGCCTTTTCTTATACACCTGGAAATCCTCTGCTGATACTTCAGTGACTGAAGGTGAGACATCCTTTCTAGGTATTTTCTCTTTGGGTATCTGCGGTGTAGTTGTTTGCGAGATAATGACTGAAGGATATTTTTGTTCTACTTATTCCAGAGTGTTCACCTCCCACTCCATTTGATTCATAAACTTATCTATCTCTGGCTTGGGTGCATGAATATACGGGGAATTTTTATTCTTCAATCTCATGTTTGTAATGATCCCACACGGATCATAGTGCCATAGGAAACTTGTGCTGAACTCAATTTACTTTAATAATTTATCTGCCTCCTCCCCGGCAGCTCAACTGTTGCAAATAAAGGATCATATCTTCCCCTTAATTCTCAACTCTTGTTTCTTCTTCAAAGACACAAAGTGTATATCGTCTGAATTGATCATTTTCTTGATCTATTCCAATGCAAATATCCTAACCAGAACATATCTGGGAAGTTTATAAGGAGCCAACTCACATCCATAAATCCTGATGTCCTTGTGATTCTGATAGAAATACTAGCCTTCAGTATTGGTGAGATTCGAGAGGTGTAAAATTCTTTGAATCTCCTCATTTATCCTCGGCTTTGGTCTACCACTGAGCATGCTTACCAGTGGGTGATAAAACAACTCAATAAATAACTTTAAATTAAACTCTGTGGAGTTTCTTCTGAGTAGAGAATTCCAAGAGGTGGCGGGCTATGGTTTGTTCTCCTGGTCCATTTTCGGCATGGTGAATGCAAACTTATTTGCTTTAAAGAACATGAACATGTAAGCCAGTATTGAAGAATACTGGAACATGCCCTCTGTGGGAAATTTGAAAAACTTCTCATGCATGTTCTCGGCTATAAAATTGTTGTAATTGAACTGGGTGGTGGATTTTTCTTCGGCAACAAAAATAGATAGGTAACCCAAGATGGGCTTGTCCACCCATTCGTCTGAGAAGAAACCAAGCAAACAAAAAAATGATGAAATGATTTGATATCCCTTTTCTAAAAACATGGAGGAACGGTAAGGGGGATTTTTCTTGGGTAATTGGGCATCCTGTGGGAGGAAAAGATCAAAAATCTGCACTCTCTGGGGAAACGACATATTCTGGTACTTTTCAGTTACAACTTCAAGGGTGAAAGGAGAGGCAGATTCGGCTCTAGATATTTGCATCATTTGATCAATGGACTTGGGTGTGATAGTGAAAAGGGTTTCTCCAAACGATGAAACAATGGCTCTCTTATTGGGAAGGTAGTGCACCTAGCACTTTAGGGTGAACTCAGAAAAATGGTGGACTTGGGGAAAACGATGCAGGGGGAGATTGGACTCCCAGAGCCCAATCTCGTCACTTGGATCCAGGAAAGTGTCCCTAAACCACAAATGCAATTCAGCCAGATCGAATTTGCACCTCGTCTCTAAGATCATATAGTCTTTATCAGCTAGTGGGATCTGATCGAGGTCAACAAGAGGTGGGAGGAATGGATTTTCCTCAACCTCTGATCTCTTATATTTTGGCGCCATCACTTCAAAAGGTACCTGTAATTGAAACAAAAAATGTTATCGGGTAATGGCTATGGTTGGGTCGCTGACTGAAACAGTGAGGGAAAATGAGTCTCTAGTGTATGGAGAATGTGATTAGTGTCAAAATGGAAGATAAGGGGTTAACATTGGGCAAACGGGTATCTGTTGGGTGTGGGGGACAGGTCAACAAGCTAACGAATATGTTAGCCTGTGATAAATGGCCAACGAGTCACTTGAGGTATGAGGAGGCAAGTAAAGGACAGGTGACGGGTGTGGCAGGATGATGTGGAGGGTGGTGATTAGAGGATAGGAGAATGGGATATGACATGTGACAGGTGAAAGGGGGGAATACACTAGAAGAGTAATGAGATGAGACTTATAAGAGGATGTAGTGGAAAATAACGTCACAAGGCAGCGAGATAGTGGAGAATGATGTCATCAGGCAGAGGCAATATAACAATGTCAGTATGGTAGTATGTCGGAGGGGGGGTATGGAAGTAAGTGGTTTGGAGTGGAGGGGGTCCCACGCAACAGATTTACACCACGTTAGGATGGGGCTCACTGGGAAAAACTGCCCATATCAGACCCCACCCTAGCGTTAAAGGTAGAACGGTCGGGGGGGGGTTCGAAATCTCTTGTTGGTCATCCATCTGCACGTTGCTAGATTAACCATAGATCTATGTGCTTTCTTTAGTCTCCATATCATAACCCCTCCCCCCCCCATCATTAAAGATAGAATGGTTGGGGGGGGGTTCAGAATTTCATCTCAGCCGTAGATCTAGGCGCTAATAACTCAACCGTAGATCTATGCGCAATATTTAATCTCCGGGCACGAATTAAAATGTGTAGTGAAAACTTAGGATAATTCTTTTTGTGGGTTTTTGTGTTTCTTCCCTTACATTTTGTCACCATGGGGTTAGGAAAAACACTTCAAACATCAAAATCATGAATTTTCATCCAACATCATGCATGTTTTATTGAAGGAAAAATTGGCTAGTCTATGTCCTCCCCCACCTACCTACACATTTAGCACATATTAGACTGTTGGAATAAGAAATTACTCTACCTTGGGGCTATTTGACCAATATTAGATAGTTTGATCAAATTTATTCACTAGCTAACCTAATCACTTGGCTAAGATTAAACAATTTATCCAAGCTTATTCACTAATCCTATCAGCATAAATTCAAAAGGACTTGTCCATGTTTAAACTATATGGATCAAGTCATCATTATTGCATGGGGCTTTATCCATTTTCTTTTATGCCCTCTTTTATTCTTTTCTCATTTTTTCAATTTCTTTTTCTTTCTTTTCTTTCTTTTCTTTTCCTTTTCTTTTCTTTTCTTTGTTTTTCTTTTCTTTTTCTTTCCTTTGCAAATCATTTGCAGAATGAAACATTATTTTCAAACCAAAAACACTAAAGGGATAAAATTTTAGTCACCCGTTGATCCTATGAATCATAGGGTTATAACAGTGGCTCTGCTTGGGGATGGTACTCTCCTTGTGGAGTGCTAAGAATCATGCTACCTGGTGTCCTGAAAGATATTCTCTAGAGCTTCTTCTGTTATCTAATTTGTTTTATTTTGAAAATTTTGGTGACATTGTCCAATGGATTAGGGCCTTATTTGTGGGCTTCAACCATCTGATCAATTCATCCACTCATAAATTGCAAGTAAAAGAAATGGTTTGTACAATGGAAACGGGTGGCAGAGGCCTTTATTGGTGTGGTGAATAATGCTTCAGCATCCTGCCATTCATAGGTCCGCCTGGCAGGTTTTTTCCATCACTATTGTTGAGCAGAAAAGCGTTATTTCCTCTGAATGCTTGAATAATGTAAGGGCCCTTCCACAGACTTTCAAAATTCCCATGTTTACCCTTATCTTAATTTCTAGCATCCCACTTCATTACCAAGTCACCTAACTCAAAATCATCATCTTTGGTTCTTTTGTCAAAAATCTTTTTGATGTTTTCCTAGATGACCTGAGTTTTGTTGTATACTTCTTCCCTGGACTGCTGCAAATGGATCATCTGGTTTATTCTTCTTTGGGAATCATTTGGCTCAACTTGCATCTCTTGCAAAAGTTTCATGACAGGGACCCCCAAATAGGTAGGGAAAATTGCTTTAGTGTCATAAACCAACTGGTATGGAGACATACCAATTAATCTCTTGGTGGTCAGTATGTTAGCCCAAACTAAGAAAACCATCTTCGTATGCCGGGACTTCTTATTTTCTTGCAGTGTCTTCTTAATGATATTCACCAGAGTTTTATTGGAGGACTCAGCTAGCCCATTTCCCTAAGGGTAATAAGTTGTGGAGTGTCCCAAAGTAATGAGATATTGGCTACAAAACTCTATGAGCCTTTTGGATCAAAAGGTTGTTGCATTGTCAGTTATGATTTTTCTAGGACATCCAAAACGAGACAAAATATGATTTTCTAGAAATTTAATGACGATAGAGTCAGTAGCTTGCCTTCATGGTACAACTTCGGTCCACTTCGTAAAATAGTCTGTGGTAGTAAGAATCCAACTGTGTTGGCCATAAGAAGGAGGGTGTATCTCTCCGACGAATTCCAAACCCCATTGCTGGAAAGGAGCTTCAACTGAGATGGGTTTCAGGGGAAAAGGTAGAAGTTTCTTTTTACCTTTGAACACTTGACATTTATGGCATGAGGTGACTTTTTGATGTACATCAACAAACAATGTGGGCTAGTAAAACCCAACTCAGAGGATCTTATTAGCTGTAGTCTTCCAACTCATATGCCCACCACAATCACTTGCATGAAAATCCTTCAAAACATTGTCAACTTCATCTTTTAACAGGAAATTTAGCAAAATACCTCCAAGATCTTTCCAATAAAGATTACCTTCTAGAATACAAAATTTCAATTCTTTTAACTTCAAAATCCTAGATTTAGTTTTAGTTAGACCAGGGGGAGCTTGTAAATTATGTAGGACAAATATCAGGTCTGCGTACCATGGAGAGTTTAGGAATAAATCTTTCACGCTTTGAGTCACGTTCTCTCCCTCCTCATCTACTGCAGCCAAGAAATTAATATCTAAAACATGGAAATTAGATTCAACCATCAACTTTGCTAGACCTTGAACTTTGATCAGTTTAGTAGGCATAATCTCTATATATTATTCCAGAATAACAAAAATCCAGTTTCCTCTTCTACCATCTGGATTATCCTTAGTTAGAATATCCTTTACCACTACATTTGGAACATAAGCAATTGTCTGGGAATGGAGAATATAGACTCTAAAATTATTTATGGATTTCACCCGAGCAAAAGCTTTTCTATCCATTATTTTATAATTCAATGATTTGCTGAAAAAGGATATGGGTTGTTCATACCCTTCGTTGTTTTTCTCAAGGATAAACAATGCAGCATCTATCAAGGATTTGCTGAAAAAGGTTATGGGTTGTTCATACCCTTTATTGTTTTTCTGCAGTAGTACTGCTGCGATGGTGTGTTCGGATGCAAAAGAGAAAAGGTAAAAATCTTTGGTGAAGTCTGGATTGATCAATACTGGAGCTTCTGTGAGTGCATGTTTAACCTGCTCAAATGACTACTTGGATTCACTGTTCCATTTTATTTTTGTGTCTCTTTTCAACATATATGTGATGTTCCTGAGAAGCTTAGCCAAGTTGGGTATGAATATTCTTAGGAAGTTTATTTTACCAATGAAATATTGTAACTCTTTAATGTTCCTAGGGTGTATCAGTTTCTGGATGGCCTCTATTCTGCCGGGATATATTTGAATTCCATCTGTTAGCACTCAAAAACGCACCGGCATTTTTTAAGAAAAGATGCCTAAATTTGTAGTGACAATTTTGACAGCTTCCTGGGCTCCAAATGCAGATATGAAAGCACCGTTGGAAAGTTCAGGATTTGTATATGTCGATTGACTATTTAAACATGCAAAGCGGACTCTCCATGAACGAGAAATTTGATTTTGAAAAAATCTGCACTTTCACCAGCGCAAAAGGTAGAATTATGACTAGTTAGCTGTGGAAAGCTGCGACTTTCAATAGCGCATGAGCAGATTTTCGGGTAAGTTTGCTATGGAAAGCCTGTCATGGCTAGAATAGCCAAATTTTCGCCCAGATCAGGAATTTTTGGGTTTGAATGGTTTGAATTCTTCTTCAATAAGCTGGTTATGAATTATCAAATCAAAATATGAAAGCCATTCTTGGAGATGAAGGTCAAAAGGGAATTTTTTGACTAGATTTGGTGATTTTCAAGGGCAAAATGATAGGGATTTTTGGCACACATCATCAAATTCGAATTCCACTTTCAAAGGAACAGATCAAAGAGCCTTGGAAGGCTAGGCTACACTTCATCAACTTTCAACCAATGTTTGAAGACCAAAAGATAGAAGTTGACCTCATCTTGAGGATCTCTCCTTATCTTTTGTGAATTAGTTTTGACCTTCTATTTTTAGAATATTAGATCCATTGTTTTAGAATCTGAAACTGATTGTAAGAGGCTATAAAGCCAAAGACATTTGGAGCACTAAAGGGGTCGATTTTGTTTTCTACAGGCTGCTACTGTAAGAAAGACTTATTCTTATTATATGAAAAATTTCAAGCTTCCCTCAGTTGTGTTGTCAGACTTCTCTTTTCTGTTCTCTGATGTCTTATGAGTGAACGTTCTTTATTGATGCTCATTCAATCTGTATGTGACTGTCATTTCATTTACTGATTGATTAAGTTGATAATCATAAGATATTTCCTTAGTTATTAAACCCATTGTGCTTGTTTTATATGAGTATAATCTGGTTCAATAGTTGTTTTCTTCTCCATTTAATCAAACCTTGTCTGACTGCATTACTAGAAGGCCTTGTGAGATTTTATATTTCTAGACAGTCTTGAACACACAGTCCAGTTCCTAGATATTCATCTTGATCCAAAAAACCACATCATTATTAAGAAAATATTTCCCAAAAAGAGTTAGTTACCAGGCATCTCTGACTTACAACCTAGGAGAGTTTCCTAGAGTGATAACAAATTGGCGCCGTTGCCGGGGAGAGGAGATTGAAGATCATCTTCCCTGGGAGACGACATAGATCCAACTTTGATGATAGACAAAGCCTGGACATTATTTCGGTTGTAATCATCTATCTGGCGACTCCATGAAGGACAAATTCAGTGGCGACTCCATGAAGGACGGATCTGTTGGCGACTCCACTAGTATATAAATGAATTAGATCTTAGCAAAGAGGTATGCGTTCTGCAATTTCTCAAGAATTGTTGGTTTCCCTAATCCAGTGCCTAGTAGAGATGAATGGGAAAATAGCCTTCCCAGATTTCGAGGTGAAGAGTGGGAAGTAACAGCTGAACATTTGTTGGATTTCCATGACTTCATTGACCGGCTTGAAATTGTACATGAAGATGTTCAAATCAACCTCTTCAAATTTTCACTAGAAGGGATTGCTCTTGACTGGTGTCAGTCTCTTCCAAGTGCATCTGTCATCTCTTTGGCTGATTTTCACGCTGCTTTTTACATGTTTTGTGAAGATCATTTTCCGATTGATCTTCTCTACCCTCAGTGTTGTCATGAATTTCATTTGTTGAATAAGAAATTAGATAGTTATGTGAAATATGCTATAGCAAGAGATGCTTCTCATCATGAACAAGATATTAATGATCTACAGGATGATGGCCATAGTATAGATGTTTTAAACAGTACACCAAATACACCCACTATCTTAGATTGTTATCAAGATCATATTGCCTCTTTTGAAAACTTAAAAAGTGAAGAGCAAATTGACAAGATAACAAGTGGCAGTTTCAAATATGCAGAGGATCATGAGGGCAGCCTACAGTTTCAAGATTTGCAGAGACTGAAAATTTACAGCATACATGAAGAAGAGAAAAAAGAATTAGATCAGTAGTACATCATGCATGTTTCTTTGATCGAAGCTGAGCAGTTTAATGCTGACATGGAGATCGATGGAAGCCATCGGCAGCAGCATATCAACCTTCAGTTGGAACAACTTCTTAAAGAGGTATTCCTTGGCGTTTTTAATGACCCTATCGCTGATTATTTAGAATTTATGAACAGCATAAATGTCAAAATATATCCTTCAGAAGAAGGATGGTTTTGTTATCCTTTTAAAATGCATTTCTGCATTCTGGGCATTCCTTTACTTTTTGGGTCCAGATCAAGGAGGTTATCAGTAAATCATTCCCTGACATGGCTTCATTGGAAGCATGACTTCACTTAATAAGAGCCAATACTTTTGGTTTAGATGTAGGAGTAGATAGAAAAATAAGCTCGTCCTACGAGCATGTAGATCGCTTTCAGTCATTGTTGAATAAGAAAGAAGAAGAGGCTTCTAGAGGGCTTCGAGATGAGAAGTCATCAGGTGCCATGTAGGTAGATGAGGTGGTGTTATTCATCATAAGAAAGAACAGGTCTTTAACAAGGTCGTTGCTGTTGTCAAATCAGGATTATTATTGATGGTTTTTATGGGCCTACTTTTCCCAGTTGTGCCGCACTTTACACACACAGAATTGCATGTTGGACAATCAGGATTAGCCCTTTCAAGGTTTGGCAGCTATGTTATGCTTGTAGCATATGTATTCTACCTTATCTTCCAACTGAAGAATCACAGAAATCTTTATGACCCCATAGATCAGACTCAGGGAGAGAATGGAGGAGTTACAGATGAAGAGGAAATTGTTGTGATAAGACGCTGGGAAGCAATATCATGGCTTGCTATCCTGACCGCTGGGATTTCTTTTCTCTCAGGATATCTTGTAAATGCCATAGAGGGGGCATCTGAGTCTTCGAATATGCCAGTTGCTTTTATAAGTGTGATTCTTCTACCAATTGTTGGGAATGTTGCAGAGCATGCAAGTGCTATAATGTTTGCTATGAAAGATAAGTTGGACATCTCACTAGGTGTTGCGATTGGATCTTCAACACAAATAGCAATGTTTGTGATTCAATTATTACAGTCATGGTGGTAGCATCTATGCTTCAGGAAGGTACATCAAACTATTTCAAAGGGTTAATCCTCATTTTATGCTACATGATAGTCGCTGCAAGCTTCTTTGTACATGTTGATCCTGAACACGATTAGCAGTCAAGCTTCAGAATGGCTTGCGGGGTTTAGGAGGTTATGTCTATTGAGAAAATATGAAGATGATGATAAATTTGGCAGTTGCAATTTTTGGATAAATATTTCTGCTTGTAAATTTTCAGAAGGGATTTTTCTTTGGGGGCCAAAAGGTACACTACGTCTTGTTCAAAAGGACTAGCAGATTTGCCAGGCTACAAGGCCCACAGTGTGGAATTGCAGGGAGGAATCTGTATATTAGGTTTTCTTGCTTCACTGGAGATGCCATGGGAATGAATATGGTATCCAAGGGCGTGCAGAATGTTTTTAATTTCCTTCAGAATGAGTTTCCTGACATGGATGTTATCAGTGTTCTGGAAATTTATGTGTAGACAAAAAAACCGCATCTGTGAAATGGATTGAAGGGCGTGGGAAATTAGTAGTGTGTGAGGTTGTCATCATCAAGCCTCTTGAAGAGAAGATATTTGAAGCCAAGATAACTGATGTTTTCCACTATGGATACACCATTAAATCAAATATTAAAGGGAAGCATTTACGTGGTTTGTTATTCTCTTATAAGCCTGGTTTTTCACATAATGTTCATGCTTACCTCAGCAATAAAAATCTGGCCTCGGAATGAAATGCTGGAAAGTTGAAAGAAGCTCGAAAGTCTAAAATGTTTCCGGCAAGAATGGTTGAGTGATATCTTTTGGACAATGAGCTTTGGAGGGGCAGCATCATCTCTGGGAAGTTCATCACTTGCAAATGCTTTTGTGAACTGGAAGACCCATCATGGAATGACTCTTCCATTGGTAACAGCTGCTATTGTTGCAGTTATATGTGCTATCTTGATTGCGAAAGGAGGGGGAGAAAATATGGCAACTTTCAAAATCAAGATTCCAAGCACAGTTCTACTTTTCACACATTTGATGGCTGACAAAAGGATATTTCTATTGGTGTGGGCCCAAGTGTGTTGTGATTTTGCTGTTTCAATCTTTTGGTTTCTTTGGACTCCAACTATTGTGGTTGATGGATGAGAGGTTAACATCAGTATGATCTATCCTTGCTTGATGGGTTCTACAATGCTCGGTAGTTTAGCAGTATCATGGCTACTTTGTGGACCACATTTTATGAGGCCAGAGGCATATCTAACGACTGCATTTGTGACTGCAAGTTTCTCTTTAGCAGTCCCAGCTTATGATTATCAGGCGATTGGGGTGCTAGTGGCTCTATTTTGTCTCTTCAATGCCTGTGTTGGAATCATCTCACCTTCACCTGTAAGATTGAGAAGCATATATGTGCCAAATGATATGCGTGCTGGTTTACTTTCGGGGGCAGGCTGTTTACATATTTTAAATTGATGGAGTTGTCTTGCTAATGAAGATTGCCCGTGCAAAAGAGAGCAGTACCAGCACAATATGCGGGCAACATCATCATAGTTAATATGCGTTCAGTATGGTACAAATTCAGATATTGGATTGGGGTTTGACAGTGCTTCTCATTCCACAAAAGAGAATGCCCCTGCATTGACATCTACTCACGAAGGGACGTGTGCCATCCAAAATCCTTCCTCATCTGCGAATCAGGTGGCCAGTCAATCTATTCAAGAAGATGTATACCACATTGAACACAAGGAGGAGAAGATTTTGGCATTCGGTTTGGGTGTCTCACGCCAAGCCTAACTCTATGTGGAGGTGTCTCAAACTCCAGTCAATTGTGCATTAATTTCTCTGGTGGTTATCAATGCAAAACGGCCCGTAAACTTCTCATACCGGTGCGAAATTCTAGTTTACAGATGGAACAAGCTAGAAAAGGTTTTCTACATGAAGGTGAGTTTACCCTGATCGAGTTTCTAGGTTACTTCCTAGAGTGACTACGCAGGTGTCCAAAGCTAGATGTATCGTGCAAATTTCAAACAGGATTTTTCCCAGGGATATCGACGGATTTGATTGATTAATCGCTCCAATTGATCCATATTTTCTTCTATATTACTTGTCTGGGAGTCATCATGGAATCTTTTTAAACAAGGAACCAAAACCACAGGACAACATTTTGGGCACCTGCTACACACAGATCTGAGTCAAATAACCATTTTCAGATCAGTAGATGATTTACAAAGTAGATGATGATACTTATGTTTGTTGTCTTCTTAACGAAAATATTTCGGATCTGAAGTTCTGTGATGTTCCAGAAGAAATCAAGTGATGAAATTAATGATAATCATGCTTTGGAAGGTGGTCGGTGCCCTGTTTCTGGTATAGACATAAGGACACCCCTTTCCAATTTGGCATCCAGAACTTGGACAGAGTAGCACTACTGCCATCATTGAAGAAGATATTGCAGATCGAGAAGAAGGGACTTGGGTTTCAGAGTGGAATCAAGAGTATTATATGAACTTAGCATCTGTGGACAATAGTATTTTGACGGTTCCAGAAAGGCCAGAAACAAATTGGATTGCTTGTGGGGGAGGTGAAGATATCGACATCACTTCTAAAATGGAAGATGGTGAAATCAGAATAGACTTGCTACTTGAGCTGAGGTACCAAATGATGAAGAAATAGTTCAGAATATCAAAATTATTTCTGAATTTGAGAACATGGCCCGGACTAGGCAGACAGGTAATCCAAGTATTTCACTTTTATTTGATGGAACACCGAGCAATGAAACTGTAAGTAGATATCAGTGTTTTCAGTGATGAAATGGTCAGCATGAACGAGATGGTTGAAATGGTGTTAACTTAGCAGAAGCATCCCCAAGAATTGAGCATATGTCAGGACACAATCCTCTAATATCAGAACTGGTTGCAGAACTTGAACCTCGGATCTGAATATGTTGGTAATAACAAGAAAGAGAAGTTTATCCATGCACTTTCACCCATGCCTGCATAAATGATGTCTGTAGCTGAGCTTTCTGCATGCTGTCGTTTCCATATCCAAAATATGAAGAATGCAGAGGAAGATGAATTCGATTGCAGAAGTGCAACATCCATACCATCCAAAAGATCCCAAGACTTTGACAGATTGGACAAGGAGCAGCTCATGTCAATGTTTGCTGACATTGAACCATTCCACGAACAGAGAGAGGAGCTTCGTCTAGCAAGCCCTGAGGTCTTTGTACTCTTGCAGGTAATCAAGATTCATCAAGTTTTGATTTTTGGGTAAGTTTCTGTTTTCAGTGGTTTAGGCGAGCCCATGTGTGTGCTCATTAACCACCGAAAAATCTGAATGACTCCATGGCCCAATACTAAAGGCACGAGGTCTACTAGGTTCTTGGAGACCTCACAGGGAGGTATCCATCCCAGTTGGAGCCAGATGTTAGCACTCAAAAACGCACCAGCATTTTTGAAGGAAAGATGCCTAATATTGTAGGGAAAATTTGACTAGCTTCCCGAGCTCCAAATGCAGATATGAAAGCACCATTGGAAATTTCAGGATTTGTAGATGTTTATCGACTATTTAAACATGCAAAACAGACTCTCCATGACCAAGAAATTTGATTTTGAAAAAATCTGCACTTTCACCAGCGCAGAATGTAGAATTATGACTAGTTAGCTGTGGAAAGCTGGGACTTTCAACAGCGCAGGAGTAGATTTCCGGGTAAGTTTGCTGTGGAAAGCCTGTCATGGCTAGAATAGCCAAATTTTCACCCAGATCAGGAATTTTTGGGTTTGAATGGTTTGAATTCTTCTTCAATAATCTGGTTATGAATTATCAAATCAAAATATGAAAGCCATTCTTGGAGATGAAGGTCAAAAGGAAATTTTTTGACTAGATTTGGTGATTTTCAAGGGCAAAATGATAGGGATTTTTGGCACACATCATCAAATTCGAATTCCACTTTCAAAGGAACAGATCAAAGAGCCTTGGAACGCTAGGCTACACTTCATCAAATTTCAACCAATGTTTGAAGACCAAAAGATAGAAGTTGACCTCATCTTGAGGATCTCTCCTTATCTTTTGTGAATTAGTTTTGACCTTCTATTTTTAGAATATTAGATCCATTGTTTTAGGATCTAAAACTGATTGTAAGAGGCTATAAAGACAAAGACATTTGGAGCACTAAAGGGGTCGATTTTGTTTTCTACAGGCTGCTACTGTAAGAAAGACTTATTCTTATTATATGAAAAATTTCAAGCTTCCCTCAGTTGTGTTGTCAGACTTCTCTTTTCTGTTCTCTGATGTCGTGTGAGTGAATGTTCTTTATTGATGCTCATTCAATCTGTATGTGACTGTCATCTCATTTACCGATTGATTAAGTTGATAATCATAAGATATTTCCTTAGTTATTAAACCCATTCTGCTTGTTTTATATGAGTATAATCTGGTTCAATAGATGTTTTCTTCTCCATTTAATCAAACCTTGTCTGACTGCATTACTAGAAGGCCTTGTGAGATTTTATATTTCTAGACAGTCTTGAACACACAGTCCAGTTCCTAGATATTCATCTTGATCCAAAAAACCACATCATTATTAAGAAAATATTTCCCAAAAAGAGTTAGTTACCAGGCATCTCCGACTTACAGCCTAGGAGAGTTTCCTGGAGTGATAACAAATTGGCGCCACTGCCGGGGAGAGGATATTGAAGCTCAGCTTCCTTGGGAGACGACATAGATCCATCTTTGATGATAGACAAAGCCTGGACATTATTTCGGTTGTAATCATCTATTTGGCGACTCCATGAAGGATGGATCTGTTGGCGACTCCACTGGTATATAAATGAATCAGATCTTAGCAAAGAGGTATGTGTTATGCAATTTCTCAAGTATTGTTGGTTTCCCTAATCCAGTGCATAGTAGAGATGAATGGGAAAATAGCCTTCCCAGATTTCGAGGTGAAGAGTGGGAAGTACCAGCTGAACATTTGTTGGATTTCCATGACTTCATTGACCGGCTTGAAATTGTACATGAAGATGTTCAAATCAAGCTCTTCAAAT
>ML794542.1:42221-96200 GCA_009831015.1 Picea engelmannii
TAGAGGTTGACCTCATCTTGAGGATCTCTCCTTATCTTTTGTGAATTAGTTTTGACTTTCTATTTTTAGAATATCAGATCCATTGTTTTAGGATCTGAAACTGATTGTAAGAGGCTATAAAGCCAAATACATTTGGAGCACTAGGGGGTTCGATTTTGGGTTCTACATGCTGCTACTGTAAGAGAGACCTATTCTTATTATATGAAAAATTGCAAGCTTCCTTCAGTTGTGTTGTCAGATTTTCTTTTCTGTTCTTTGATATCTTATGAGTGAAGGTTCTTTATTGATGCTCATTCAATCTGTATGTGACTTTCATCTCACTTATTGATTGATTAAGTTGATAATCATAAGATATTTCCTTAGTTATTAAACCCATTGTGCTTGTTTTATATGAGTATAATCTAGTTCGATAGCTATTTTCTCTTCCATTTAATCAAACCTTGTCTGACTGCATTACTAGAAGGCCTTGTGAGATTTTATATTTCTAGACAGTCTTGAACACACAGTCCAGTCCCTAGATATTCATCTTGATCCAAAAACCACATCAATTATTAGGAAAATATTTCCCAAAAAAGAGTTAGTTACCAGGCATCTCCAACTTACAGCCTAGGAAAGTTTCCTGGAGTGATAACACCGTCCTTAGAGATTATGTGTCCCAACAACTTACCTTCCTCTAACCCGAAAAGGATTTTCTTGGGATTCAAGGAGATCCCAAATTTTTTGCACTTCTCAAACACTCATCTAAGGTGTTGTAAATGTTCCTCATCAGATTGGGAGTAAACTGTTACATCATCCAGATAAATGACTATAAATTTGCCAAGCTCATCCATAAAAGCAATGTCCATTTCTCTTTGGAAAGTGGCACCAACATTCATCAAACCAAAGGACATCTTAACATACAAGAAGGTTCCCCAGGGTGTGGTAAAGGCTTTTTTCTCCTGATCATCTAGGTGGACGAGAACCTGGTTATAGCCTATGAAATTGTCTAGTAAGGAGATTCTCCTGGCCCCAACTACCTTTTGTAATATGTGGTCCATTTTGGGCAAAGGGTAATTGTCTTTTAGGGAGACCTTGTTCAGTATTCATAAATCAATGCAAAGACTGATTTCGCCAGTCTTCTTTCTGGTCGGAACCATATTAGAAACCCATTTGGAAAATCTTGAGGGAACTATGATTTTCGCATCATACATATTCTTAATCTCTTTTTCTGTCAAGGGAAGTAACTTGGGATTGATTCTCCTAAGCTTCTTTGTGCAATTTTTGTGTTCTTTTTTTATTGAGATCCTATGTTGTATGATGCTTGTGTCGTACAATTTTAAATCTTCATAACCCCAAGAAAACACGTCTACATATTCCTTAAAAAGTTCAATGTATTTGAGTTTTTTCTCAGGGGTAAATATTTGGAAAGTTTTACCATCTTGGGCTTCTCTTCTGTCCCTATGTTACATTCTTCAACCTCCTTACCACTAGCTTCAATTTTGGGTTTTTTCACTACATCGTTAAAATCAAACAGGTCCTCTAACAGAACTAAACCTCTAGGTAACACATTGTTTTTTAAATGCAAAATATCATAATCTACTTCATCTTCATTCAATTCATCTAAATCTACTTCATTCACACTACCATTTTCAAAAACAGATTTATTTACATTGTCGTCATCATTTTCTAAGTCTACATTTGAACATTCGAAGTCATTTTTACATTGTATAAAATCTTCAACTTGATCGTCATTCCCAAATACTTGCCAGTATCTAATGTTGTCTTGGACATTCGGTATACACTTCACCTCTACTGTGTATTGGCGAGTAGAATAGAAAGGTATCTTGCATGTAGCTGCCAACATAGCCAATCTATCTGCTAATATGTTTTGTCCCCTAGGTATCACCTACAAATCAATTTCTGTGAAACATTGAAGGGCATCTAAAACAACATTCCTATAAGATTTAAGTCTGGGATGTTTTTCTGCATACTCACCTTTAATTTGTTTGATAGTCAATTTAGAATCACCTCTTACCATAATTAGTTTGGCACCAACTTTCTTCAGTAGTTTCAGGTCGAGCATCAAAGCTTCCTACTCGGCTATGTTGTTAGTGCACTGGAAATTCAATTTGTAAGAGTGGCTCTCTAAATAACTTGATTTTTTATTGTGCAACCATAATCCATCTCCATCTCCCTCCTTGCTCATAGCTCCATCGAAATCCATGCTGCAGAAATCTATTAGCAGTTCCTCACTTTTTACAGTTGCAGTTCTTCTTACCTCATTGATGTCTTTACCTTCTTTCAGATCAGGTGTATCATCTTCCAGCTGAGCAATTTGTTCTTCTAGGTCACCATCATTATACAAAATGAAGGAATCTAGAATAGAGTGTGCAGAGTATAGTGGATAGTTATGTGGATTTTCTTGACTGCTGACCATGTATTTCATCAGAGTCTCTCTGTACAACCTTCTCTATTGTCTGAATACTTGACCATGGCATAAGACATGTCTAACTGCAAAGTGACTTTCAACTTGGCCCCCCAAGATCTGGATAGCAACATACCATATTTCGGGGGGATGTCTACAACCACAACATCCATAACCATATTTTTTGTCGGAATTTGAACCAGAGTGATACATAAATCGTTAATCAACCCTATGCATCTAACCTTCTTGGAGTCAAAGTAATGCAAATCCTTGTAGGGTTTGGTGACCTCAAGTCCCAACTTCTCCACCACTGCTTTGGGCATCAGGTTGTGAGAGGCGCCTGAATATAGCATAGCATTGTGCAAAATCATGTCATGGATATTCAGCCTGATGTAGAAAGGAGCAACGACACCAGTATGAGTCTAACCTTCAACTTCAAGGCCAAACAGGAGCTCAGGCTGATCATCAGTAAGATTTACCGTATCTAAATGATCTTCTGATGCAACAATCAAGGCCTTCGTTCCTATATATGGCTCGATGCTCAATGATTTAATCACCTGTGACCTGTAAGAGTTCTTACTCATCATCTCAGAAAGGGGAATGGGAATCTTCAATTTGGATAATTCCCCTTCAAGGCTGAAAGTAGTAGAAGCTTTGCTTAGGCTCTGGATTTTCGATTTGTCTACCATGGTCCTCTGGACACAAGCACTTGGTTGACTAGTTGATGAAACCTTGGTATGATTTGATCTTTGTAGAATTGTAGGGTTTCTTTTTGCAGGAGATTCAGCATTACCTTTCTCAAGGATTTTCTTTGTAGAACTCTTCGAAGCCTTCTTGGTCTCAACTATTTTCTTCGTTTCAGTTTCCTTCTTTAGAGGATTGTCATTCGTCTTTTTTATTCTCAGATTGTACTACTTGTGTACCTCCATTATGGCATTTTCAAATGCCTGCTATTTTGTTTCCTCAGTTTCCTCATTTACCTCTGTTTGCGAAAGAAGAAAAATCTCTTGCTCTTCCTGAGTGAGAAAGATGGATTCATCATCGTGAATGCCCATGAGGTTTATATGTGTGTCATCCAATTCTTTGATTATCTCCTCACCTTCATCAGCATAATTTTCTTGAAGGGGTGGTTTTATCTGTTGATCAGGACCCCTATGTTCTCTTTGATCTCTAGGATCTCTCTGCCCGATTTGGGCGGGATTTCTTCTGAAGTTGAGATTATGAATCTGAGGAGCATCTTGGTTTTCTCTGGGAGGATTTCTTTCATCTATAGTAAGTCTCTCCATCATCCTTTCCATTGCTCTAGTTAAAGAATCTAGTTTGGCATCTGAAGAGGCAGTGGAAGGCTCCTCTTTTATCATGCCCCTCCTTTCTGTCCTCTGTCGGGATCTTCTAGCTAACAGGTTGGCTTCTACACTTACTGCACTTTTCTGCATGTCTTCCAGAGTAGCGAAATTTATTTCCCTTAACTGATATGAAATATCAGTGTCGAAACCGTGAGGGATTTTATTAATGCCAATTCTTGAGGTGGTTTGATATCTACCGGAATTGCATTGTACAAATTGTTGAAGCGGGTGCAATAATCCTGCACTGTCTCTCCTTAGTTCCTTCTGATGTTTTCATATTCTGACAAACTTTGGAGAGGATTTTTCTTTACCTCCCATCTATCGAGAAAACTTCTTTGAAAATTGACAAGGTCAACCATAGAAGCAGAATGAAAGGCTTTGAACCATTTCTTCGAATCCCCGGTCAAACTCTATGCAAAGAGTCTCATTTGAACATCAACTTCATCTACTTCCTACAAATCAAAATAGTCATTCATTTTGTCAACGTGTTGTTGTGCATTTAGAGGCCCAGTACCATCGAACTGTGGAAGTCTTGTTTGATATTCCTGGGGCATGGCATGTAAGGGAGTGAACAACACCAAGGGAGCATATCTAGTTGCCATGATAGGTGGAGGAGGCTGAACAACAACCTAGTTGATTGGAGGGGAAGTGACAAAAGTTGTGGAGAAGGAAGGGTTGGGAGGAACAGAGTGAGTTGGTTGAGGTTTTATAGAAGCTGCAGCAATAGTTAAGGAAAAAAGTTTGACTGACTCCTGGAAGTCATCTTAGTATAAGGCTTGATCAAGGTTTGCTACTAAATTTTCTAACTTGTCAAATTCTTGAAGAAATATTTGATCAACGTCTGCTCTAGGAGAGAGTATTTCATGGGTCCAGGGTTGCAGGATGGTTTGATCTAAAATTGTTTCAGTCACTGTCATATTTTTTTCTAAAAAGGATTTGTTCAAAAGAAGTGTCAAACTCGAGATAATGAAGGGAAACAAGCTTCTCTGGAAGAGAAGGGGACCTGTGAAGGGGACTGTGACTCCTGGAACCTTCTGTAGTGATTTTCTTTTTGTGTAGTTGTTATGGATTGTCAATTGCTATCACAGGTTCTGGATATGGGTGAGATCTAGTGTAAGTTGTTTTACGAGCCATAATTTTTAATTTTTATGGATTTAAACTAATATGTACAAACTTTTAAAAACCTCTGAACATTATCTCTTTTTATATTTTGTGATTAGTTTAGAAATAATTTTTTCTTCTAGGGAAAAGAAATCGTGGGATTGAAAGTTTGTTCAATTCCCCAGTATGGTTACCACTATGTTAATTCTCTATAAATTCCCAGAGGTTGTCGGGAGGTAGAAGAAATTTATCAGAGGTAACTTTATCCAACCACTTCAAAAATGGGGTCTAGCCCTGCCAGTTTCAGAGATGGATCTCTCTGTAAGATTTAACTATGTTTCAGATTTAAGATATTAGGCTAGTTCTATAAATAAGACCATGTTGTTTGTTTTGTAAATTGGCTGAAATGGGCTTCACGCATCCATTGGGCTATGGGGTTTGTTTTATAAAGGTAGAGATCAAGAACAGATTTTAGAAGGTATTTTCACAGGGCAGGATAATGCAACTGTTGGATTCTTTAGAATAAAATGATGGACAACTGAAAAGGTGAGATTATCAATCAGAGTAAAGAAGAAATTAATAATTTCTTTACTTCAACATCAGAAAATAAACATTTATATATTCAAAATTTGGAAACAAGATATATGAAGATAAATCTTGCAACTTTCACTACTTTTAAATGATCAAATTAGAAAAACAAAATGATTACTAAGAGGGATAAACATTCAACAAAGAGGAGAAAACTTCACCAACAGTTAACACAAAAGAATCCTCTAAAACATTCCTTTATAGTACTGGAAGATCTCTTTGATAAAAATTACAGTGCTTATAGCTTGGTAGGGTGTAAAGATCAACCCTCAATACTTCCAAGTTCGAAGTATTTATAATCAAAATTACAAATGACCTTGCATTTAATGATCAGGACTTGGTAGATTCTAAATATAACTAACTAGATAACAAGATATAAAAATGTAGGAACTGATGATGATTTGTTGGATCCTTCATGTTGATTTTGGGAAAGGTCATTCGTGAGTCATTCACGTGACTTTCACTGCTCTGCATGCTGAGTTGGACTATACATCTCATGCCTCATTCGATCAAATTGCACAGATCCTCCCATCTTTGTTGATTGGGAATGGTGATTTTGAGTAGTCTTCATTAAATTTCTCCCATTTCAGTGTATTTCGAAAAAGTCGGCTTGGTGATGAAAACATATTTGATTTCATGCTAGAAGCTAAGGTCCAATTGTAGGGTCTCTAGAAATTCCTTTCCTTTTATGCTACCCTGTATTCCTGAAAACTTGGAACTGTCCTTGGCCACCGTGGAAATCTTATGCTTGTAGTCAGGAAGGGTCATCAGTTTGTCATTTAGAACCAGTAGACAAAGAAGACCTTTATTTTTCAAGGCATCGATCTTGCTGAAGAATCTATGAACTCCTATATCCATGTTCTGCACTTTCTCCTCCAACTGCAACATTAATTCACTTTTGGTCAAAACTATTTTAACTTCGAGGATAGTTTTTGTTCCGTCTTCAACCTTCAGGTCTTACAACTCTTCCCTAATATTGAAATTCAGAAATCTGATGATTTCATTTTCTTTTGTGGGCATTTCCCCCAGCTCTCCCTTTATCTTGTCAATGGCCTGCCTGCTCCTCAACACTAGTTCCTGTTGTTCAAACATAATTTGAACCATGGGCCAAATTTCATTTATGGACTTGGAGATGTCCATCCAAATGTTCTCCTTGGCTTCAAATAGTGTTTTTCTTGCCACTGTTTGCTTTTGCAACTGCTATATTTCCTGCTTGATCTTTTCTTATTTTTGCCTCTCAATGTTGTAGTTTGTCTAGTAGGAAGACTTAAGCTCCTAGAGATTCTCAAACTCCTTTTTCAGTTTATTGATTTATGTTCCTTGTAGGGTCATCTCCTCCATTAATTTTTCTAGCTCTACATATTTTTCCAGAGCTATCAGTGGGGTGGCTGATGGAATTTTTGATGTGGTGGTTGTTGATACAATTGTTGTGCTAACTCCTATGAGGGGAACTGCACTCAGTGGGATGAATTCCATAGGTTTTGGTTGTTCCTTCTCCTTTGCTAACCGTTCTATCTCTTATTCCATCTCTTTTATTTGTGCATTTTGTTCCATGATCAACTTTAGCATCTCCTCCTTTTCACCTTCTGTCTCAATCATCTCTTTGGCCTGTGAGTCTTTTGTAGGTGGCAGTTTAAGTTGCTTCCTTAGATATGTTATGTCATAATTTTTCTTCTCAAGCATCTCCTCAACTACTTTCACATTTGAGGGGTCATAGCCAATTTTGAGTACCAATTCCTCTAAAGGCTTAATCCTGTTATCATTTGCAAAAGATGATATTTTCTCCAGCTTTAATTGAGTCTGAACATTGTTTAGAGAAATCTGTAATTTTGCAGAAGTAGTGGAAGCATTGGCCAATGTTGAGAAAACCATTTCTCTAGTCTTCCTGTGTAAATCCATCTAGTCAGCTGGATGTACATCTCTGGTGATAAACTCAAATGTTTCCCTATTGTAATCAGTGATTTCCTTTGGATGGGGCACTTGTGCCTACAAAAATGCCATGTGCATTCTCCCTTTCTCTGTATCAAAAGTTGATAATAATCTATGTTGTGTCATGGTCGTTTGTTTCCATAACTGAGCATAGGTGTTGTTGGTTAGCATCTAATTTTTCTTTTTAATAAAATCATATTTTTCAAAAATGCTCAATTTTAGAGATCCTAGGGGATCTTAGGTGATCATAGTGCTATCGGTCAGCTTCTTTGAGAAAGAAGTAGACATCATCTGATGACTGCTTGAGAAAGGTTATGACTTCTCCCCTTCGGCTACAGTGGTAGAGTGAGTCTCTTCATCTCTAGACCTGTCAGTAGTGTGAGTAGCTTTAGGCCTTTTCTTGTACACCTGGAGATTGTAGTGTGAGTAGTTGTTTGTGAGATAATGACTGAAGGAGATTGTTGTTCTACTTCTTCCAGAGTGTTCACCTCCCACTCCGTTTGATTCATAAACTTCTCTATCTCTAGCTTGGGTGCATGAACATACGGGGAATTTTTATTCTTCAATATCATCTCTGTAATGATCCCACACAGGTCATAGTGCCATGGGAAACTTGTGCCAAACTTCATTTTCTTTAATAATTTGTTTGCCTCTTCCCCGACAACTCGACTGATACAGATAAAGGATGTTATATGCCCCTTAATCCTCAACTTTTGTTTCTTCTTCAAAGACAAAAAGTGTATATCGTCTGAATTGATTATTTTCCAAATGTATTCCAAGGCAGATATCCTAACCGGAACATATCTGGGAAGTTTATAAGGAGCCAACTCACATCCATAAATCCTTATTTCCATGTGATTCTAATACATATACCAGTCTCCAGTCTTGGCGAGATCCGAGAGGTGTAAAATTATTTGGATATCCTCATTTATCCTCAGCTCTGGTCTACCACTAAGAATGCTTACCACTGGGTGATAAAACAACTCAATAAATAACTTGAAATTAAACTTTGTGGAGTTTCTTCTAAGTAGCGAAGTCCAAGAGGTGACGGGCTGTGGTTTGTCGTCTTGGTCTATTTTCTGCATGGTGAATACGAACTTATCTGCTTGAAAGAACATGAACATGTAAGCCAGTATTGAAGAATACTGGAACATGCCCTCTATGGGAAATTTGTAAAATTGCTCATTCATTTTCTTGGCTATAAAACTATTGTAATCAAACTGGGTGGTGGATTTTTCTTCGGCAGCGAAAATGGATACGTAACCCAATATGGGCTCGTCCACCCATTTGTCTAAGAAGTAACCGAGAAAAAAACATAACGATGAAATGATTTGATTTCCCTTTTCTGAAAACATGGAGGAATGGTAAGGGGGATGTTTTTGGGGGATTTGGGCATCCTGTGGGAGGAAAATCTCAAAAAATTGCACTCTCTGGGGAAACGACAGATTCTGGTACTTTTCAGTTAGAACTTCAAGGGTGAAAGGAGAGGCAGATTTGGCTCTAGATATTTGCATCATTTGATCAATGGACTCGGGTGTGATAGTGAAAAGGGTTTCTCCAGACGATGAAACAATGGTTGTCTTATCAGGAAGGTAGTCTGCCTGACACTTGAGGGAAAACTCAGGAAAATGGTGGACTTGGGGAAAAATATACAGGGGGATATTGGACTCCCAGAGCCCAATCTCGTCACTTTGATCCAAGAAAGTGTCCCTAAACCAAGAATGCAATTTGGCCAGATCGAATTCACACCTGGTCTCTAAGATCAAGTAGTATTTATTAGCTAGTGGGATTCGGTCGAGGTCAATAGGAGGCAGGAGGAATGGATTTTCCTCGACCTATTATCTCTTAGATTTTGGTGCTATCACTTCAAAAGGTGCCTACAATTGAAAAAGAAAATGTTAGCGGGTAATGGCTACGGCTGGGTCGCTGACTGAAATAATGAGGTAAAATGAGTATCTGGTGTATAGAGAGTGTGAGCAGTGTGAAAATGGAAGAGACAGGGTTAAAATTGGACGAATGGGTATCTGTTGGGCGTGGGAAATAGGTCAACAAGCTAATGGATAGGTTAGCCTATAATAAATGTCCAACATATCACTTGAGGTGTGAGGAGGTAGGTAGGGAACACATGACGAGTGTGCCAGGATGACGTGGATGGTGGTGATTGGAGGATAGGAGAATGGGATATGACATCTGACAGGTGAAAGGGGGGAATACACTGGTAGAGTAATGAGATGAGACTTATAAGAGGATGTAGTGGAAAATGACATCACGAGGTGGCAGGATAGTGGAGAATGATGTCATGAGGCGGTGGCGGTATATTATTGTCGATATGGAAGTATGTCAGAGGGGTATGGCAGTAAGTGGTTTGGAGCAGAGGGGGTCTGATGCAATAGATTTACACCACATTAGGATGGGGCCCGTCGAGAAAAACTACCCATATCAGACCCCCCCACCTATAAAGATAGAATGGTCCGGGGGGTCCATAATTTCATCTCAGCCTTAGATCTAGGCGCCAATAACTCAACCGTAGATCTATGTGCAATCTTTAATCTCCGGGCATGAATTAAAATGTGCAGCGAAAACTTAGGATAGTTATTTTTGTGGGTTTTTGCGTTGTTTCCCTTACATTTTGTCACCATGGGGTTAGGAAAAACACTTCAAACATCAAAATCATGAATTTTCATCCAACATCATGGATGTTTTATTGAAGGAAAAATTGGCTAGTCTATTTCCTACCCTACCTACATACACATTTAGCCTAGATTAGACTATTGGGCTAAGAAATTACTCTACCTTGGGGCTATTTGACCAAGATTAGACAGTTTGATCAAATTTATTCACTAGATAACCTAATCACTTGGCTGAGATTAAACAGTTTAGACAAGATTATTCACTAATCCTATCAACATAAATTCAAAAGGACTTGGCAATGTTTAAGATGTATGGATCAAGTCATCATTATTGCATGTGGCTTTATCCATTTTCTTTTCTGCCCTCTTTTATTCTTTTCTCATTTTTTCAATTTCTTTTTCTTTCTTTTCTTTCTTTTCTTTTCCTTTTCTTTTCTTTTATTTTTCTTTCCTTTGAAAATAATTTGTAGAATGAAACATTATTTGAAAACCAAAAACACTAAAGCAATAAAATTTCACTCACCAATTGATCCTATGAATCATAGGGTTATAATAGCACCAATGCAATTTTTGGTCGATCCCGCTCTTCTTGTTCTGGTTCTATACCTTTTATACCATGTCCTTAGCATTTCTGGTACTTCACCTTCTGAACAAGAGAGATTTTTACTCTTCTCGATTTCTCTCCCTCCAGGTCTTGACGAGGTTCCCTTTTTCTGGGTTGGTCTCATGGGGTATTCAATTCCCCCACCTATGTCTTTTCCAGGAAGAGACATTATCCAATATATCACAGATACGATAAACTCTATTAGCACTTTATCCTCCTCAACTTGGAGAGATTTGGATCTTCCCAAGATTGTGTCAGTTCGTCATAAGACACTAACTTTCCGCAGAAGACCAGTATGAGAGCCTTGGCCTCCCCCTTTACATATTGATTAGAAAAACATAAAACGAGTCTTAGTTAAGCTCTTTTCTGAATCGTCTAAAAACCAAAAAGATTGCCTAGTGATTTGTCCCTTTCACACTCATTAAATTGGGTTTGAAAGGACATGAGTCTTAGCTAAGCTCTTTTTTGACTCGTTACCAAAAATAGAAAAGATTGTCGAGTGAACTTGTCCTTTTCACACTCGTAAATTGGATTTGAAAAGACATCTATTTGGCACAAGTTTACCCCTTTTCACACCAAGTAGACTAAAAGACATAAAAAGGGACTTTTTTGGTGTTAATATGTGATTGCATCTCATGCCCTCGCTTGTAGTTTTGAGCCTTTAGTTGGTTCTTGCTTTGAGTTATAAACCATTTCCTATGCAGTTTTGCATCCTCAACCAAGCAAAGCCTTGTTTATATCCTTCGCAATTTGACAACCTATACCTTGGAGGGAACATCACCACGAGTGTCCATCTCTTGCATGCATTTCCTTTCATTGAGAATAGGTGCGTTCCACTGCTGAAACTAGTTTTTCTTACTTGTGACACTCGTTCCGTCCTCTGTATCATAGAATTCATTTGTTATGAAAAAACAAAAAAAGATGCGTGGTAAGGGAGTACTATATTATAATTGGCAGCAATCATGTCTCCTTTGAACAGAGCACAAAATTATTGAGTCCTTGTGTCATCATAATTTTGGGTTTATCATGGCCTTAGGAAGTTGACCTTGCTACAGAGTTTTCTCTACCGACTATTTACTCTTCCAGTCCCTATAGAGAACGTTATTGAAGCCTCCTGCATCTAATAGTCACATCATTGAGTCAATGCTTCCAGAGTCCATATGTCTCTTGTTCAAAGGAAGTTTATCAACCTGTGTCGGCCACTTCTCAGAAATCTTGACTTTGCATGTCATACATACCCTCAGTTTGTCTCAGAATCACATGATACTATGGTATTATCATCCACCCTGGACCTACTTTCATCATTGGTAGGTCACCTTGAACCCAACAATCGACACTTCATCATTTGTCATTGACTGGGTTGTTTCCCTTGTGTTCGATGACAAGACATCTATTCACACTTTGGGATTCGTGCAGTGTCTTGGATGCCATTAGCCTTATTGGTGGTTTCCTCGCCTTTGTGAGAAGTTTTCATCATTGATTGTTATTCAGAGGGTCTTTTTCATGTACCGTTTGCATTTGGCACACATGAGAGACGCAGACGATCATTGGTTCGTGAACATGTTCTTCGTTTGATCTCCACCAAATCATGAAGCTCCTGCTTTGTTCCTCGCACTGAATGATGAGAGATGCCTTAATTCTCTCCTTTTAGTGGGTCTCTTTCCATCGACTTCAACTCATTTATTATGGATATGGGACCTAGAGTTTTGATGAGTACCTTGAAGCTTACAGTCATTAGTGGCAGGATCTCTCGCCATTGATAGATGGGAATACATTAATGTCTCCTAATCAATGGATTTCTCAAGTGTTCGACACTGAATCCTTTTTTCACACTTCTAGGAATGTACCTGGTTCCTTGATACATACTTTCATTATTGGTAGGTTGTCTCACATTTGTTAACGATATACCTCAATGACCGGTAATGAAACAATGTCTCATCATGTTCGACCTCAACTCCTTTATTCACATGATGTAGACTTGAACCCTTGGAGGATAGTGTAGAAGACTTGAAGACATCACTATGTGGCTACAGCTTTCCTGAGTTGTTGCTTCCCTTTCATTGGACCAGCACCTATTTGACTTCAGTGATTATGAGAGATCATGTTGTACTCTGTGGTATACATATATCTTTAGATTGATTTTGAGATTGGTTTCACTAGGCCTTGTTCGTGACTATGACAACTTTTGGCATGTAACCACATTTTTATTTGCCTATTCATGGCCATGAACACTTGTTTGGTATATTTTCCACATGGATCTGCATTGTATTCTTGGCAGCCATGTATGCAAAGTCAGTACATAATGTAATGAGCAATTGAGTTCATCTAGCTAGTTCTCTACCACTCCACTTTTGGGTTATTTATAATGTATTTCGTCCATCGCAAATACGCCTCTGATCTCACACATTAGGGGGCATCTATTATAGCAATATTTTCCTCACCATTGTTATCTTGCACAGAGGGCCTTTTTCCATTTCCCTATGCAAACTTATCATCCCTTTTTGGATGAATCTAGAGATAAAAATGTACATTTTTCCACATATATGCTCCCTATATGTTATGCAATATCCGTATATGCTGGTTGCTCCACTACAGCCCGCGTACATCAGGATTTGTGCCAGAAAATACAAAATAAGGTCAAGTTTCCATGTAATGAAAGGAGATCTTTGATCCTTGGCCTTCCATATGATGGAAACTTTCTGACTCATCCCTTTAGTTGAATTTTGAAGGCTATAAGAGCACAATTTCAAGGTATGGAAAAGAGGAGAAAACATTCAACTTTGAGAGAAAAGTTACTCTCGAGAAATTACTTCATATTGAGTCTGCATCCCTTTGTCCCTCGAGTTTGAACATAGTGTTCAGCCCCCAAGCTCTTTCCCTATTGTTGAGAGGACCTCATTACCTCTTTCCTATGAGCTTTCCTTTGGTGGAGGATTGAAGTGGTGGAGACACAGTTGGAAGGAACTTGGTTTCTTGGTTTCGAACCATGCCGACACGGAATTCTGTAACATTTTCACTTCTGCTGACCAATTATTAATAGAAATACTCCATTCCCGTCCTATTGATATCTTGAAAATATATGATTATTATCCATGGGTGTGTTTGTAATGTTTATTAATGGATTATGCTCTCTGATGTGCTAACCTATTTTATATCATCACTATGTATTTGCTCTACTTGTTTGTTGAGAACCAGTTGCATGTATAAAGATTTGGGTAAAAGTGCTCAACGGTGGAAAATCATTGAACGTTGGATCGAGTTAGGCCTCTTTCTTGTCTTGCACATTAGTTTGTATAGCATATGTTGGAATTGAGTTGATTTCTGCAGTCATACTTTTCTGTTGTGGTTTGCCCTTAGCCATAGAGATTTTTTCCCTTGTAACAATCCTCAAAAACCACCCCTCAGCCCACCACTGTGCCTATCTCTCCACATCTATGAATAGGACATGATCCTGGAGGTCGGAAAGGAACCACATCTACATTGTTGAGAGCACTTGATTAGTATCGAATAAATAACAAAAACATTTTATAATTGAAATACAAAAAACAAAATATAATGAAAAAATTATTCTTACCTATCTCTCCCCACTGAGAACCCTAAGGTAATGCTAAGTCGGGGTCTCCACAAAAGTCAGTCACAGAATATGCATAGTCCTTAACCATAGCAAGATGATCCCTCAACCACTAGCATAAATCTTGGCTATATGTAACGATTTGCACGCCTCCATGGTGAGCCATCAAAGCTACCCATATTTTCATTCGAGGATCTTATGGAGTGTGTATTCCCCATTCCACATGTTGTAGAAACAAAATAGGGACCCTCTCTAGGAATAAGGATACCAAAATAGATCCATACCCGAATTGTTTCAATCGACCGGTCCTACACTTTGTCAATTGTTTCTTCATTTTTTTAAGAAGACCCTCGCACTAATTGAAAACCTGGGGCTCCATACACTCAATAACATACTGAAAATGGATTTGTAAATCCGTGTGAGGAGCCACACTCTGTAAACTTTTCCACTATGCTTCTCTGTACCAGGTACGCAGGGATGTGCTACATAATAATCCATGGGTTCACCACCACCTCTTCTTCCCGATAGTGATAATTGAGCACCTCGATGATATAACCCAGTCAAGAAGTAAATTTCATCAATATCTAAGGTGAGTGTATGCACACCCACATGCAAATATTTCCCATTAACGTCCCACATGTGGACTAAGTATTCCAATAATCTCAATTGGTCTCTCATGCCTAGAACTTTGAAAAAAATTAGAAAGCCACACTCTCGGAGTGCCATGATAGTGACCAGATCATTCCTGAAAAAATACTCTTCTTCCTCATTCTCTCGTTCCCTCCACTCGAGCATAATGACTGATGAAAACCTCCCAAACAACATTAAAACACGATTAGATTCATCAAAATTTCAAAGTTGTGGGTTTTCCTAGCTCTATCTCTCTTTTTAAATTTTGAGTTACAGTCGTCACAGGGGCTCTTTTTCCCATAGTGCAGCATTGTCGCACCCTAGCTATGAGGCCCCTATGGTGATTTGGGATCATCTTAGTTCACGATAGGGTGGGCCTGTGACGATCTCAAAGTGCAAGAATCCTTGTAAAATTGCCCATAACTAAAAATTCAACTATTAAAAATGAAAATATCAACTATGAAAAGAGAGAGGGGAAGAAGAATACCTACTTCATGGAAGCAGCTCGAGAAATCATCCACCGGGCGCTCCAGAATCGTCACTTGAAAATCGGAGTAAAAAGGGGGGTTTTCGCACTAGTTTGGTGAAAATACAAATGAAATGGTAAATAAACTAGTTTTGACCTATTTTATTCACTCTTTTACCATTTTAATTTCAAATTAAATTAATTTTTAAATATTTTTACCTATTCCCTAAACCTAATGAACTTTGCAAAGTGTCTCTATTGCAGGTTGAGAGATCTGAGGACCAAACTTTTTATATGGATCCTTCCTTTTTGGTCGTTTTTGCATTTTTTTATAATGTACATATACTTTTAGGGTTTTTCAAGAAAAACTCTGAGCATGGTCTTAATTATTTCTCAGGCTCGTGAAACTATGAGAATGTAATCAAGTAACTTTTTATCACCTTTTTCGGACTCGTAATGGTAATATGAAAAACGAATCGTATGGAGTCTCCTTTAATCTTTTTTCAAGCTCTTTAAACATGAAAATATAGCTGAGCGACCTTGTTATTTTCATGCTCATAAAAGTATTTGAAGAAAACATCTGATGAGTAGTAGATTATCTCTTTTTTTGTCTCATCAGACTAACTTATGAAAAAAGACATTTTGGAGATTTCTTTAAGTTTTTTTCAGACTCTATAAACATGAAAAACCCCTGAGTTTTGTTTCTTTGGACTCGTAAAACAAGCATCGAAAGGTCCATATGGGACCGAACCACTCCTTCCTAGGGTTCATTAAAAATACTTTGAGGGACTCATCTGAAGGACGAGCTTACATTACAAGCATATTTTATCCTCCTCAAGATTGCATAAAAATAAAGAGGTACTCTCCAGAAATTCTGGGGGAAAATTGGGAAAGAAATGTATATCTATATCTGTGTTAGTGGAAGTAAGTTGGTCTTGAACATGAAACCCCTCTTCGTCATTGTATCTAGGTTGGGAGATCCACTTTTATCTCATTTGACCATCTACAAGTCCATATGTTGGGTCCTCCTTGAGTTAATGTTGCCAAGACAATTGTTGTGTCTTTCATATATTCAAGAGAATTTCAACCTAAAAAATCCTTCTATCGAGTCGGCCATCTATAGTCCTCAAATTTTTACCATGTCGACCTTCCCTGAGTCAATCATGTATCACTTTATGCTCCGATCTACTTCAAATATGTTACATATTTCATGTCATTGATGGGGGATACATTAATTCCCTCCTGTGATGAGTCTTTTACTATCGAATTCAACTCATTATCTGGGGATTAGACTTAGAAATCATTTAGTACCTTGGAACCTGCATGCCTCAATGGCAAGTCTCCTCATTTTCAACAGTGGGTTCACATCATTGGCCCCTGATTGGAAGATTCCATCGAGTATTCGACTTCAACTCATTAATTCACATTTTCTGGACTATTCTAGAGTACCTTGGGGTTCATTGAAATCAATGGTGATTTCCCTCGACTTATTAATGGTATCCATTAATGACCAATAATCAAGTGGTTTCTACCATGTTCGACTTCGACACATGTAATCACATGGATAGATTCGTACTTCAGGGTGATGGATATGAAGACCTTGGATCTCACCATATCGGTCCAGGTTGTGATGGAGTATTGATAATTTTTTACTCACACATAGATCCACTATGTATGTCTCGTGGCTATGTCCAAATTTAAATTTTTAGAGCATAGATCCACAATGTATTTCTCATGGCTATGTTGAATCATGATGACATGGATCAACAGTGTATGTTTGGTGGTGATCACTCACTTGACACTTATGATTAGAGTCACTTGTAGTCTAAGTATGGGAATGAATACCTTAGAAGATGGTATATTATTATGTATATTTGATCCAGGTGGATATCAGTGGCCACCCACCTTTTCCAAATGGCTCAAAACGGCTTTCTAGCAATTTTGGCAATTTACTATTTTTAGCAGGTTTTAACTTCTGGGGCCATTTTGAGGGCCTAAATGAATATTTTTTGATATCGAGTCTCTCAATGATATCCGAAGGCATGATTGAGCCCCCAAAATGAATCTCCTCGATGATACCTTTCCAACGAGCTATCACACACCTAAAACAAAGATCGTATGCAAAAGTTACGACCCCGGGAAGTTGATGTACTAACTTACCCAAACGGGGCCCACATGAATTTTGGCACTTCATCTCCTAGGGTTAGGTTTTTGGATGTCTAGGACTTTTGGCATTCCCGTCTATTGTAAAAAAGTCCTTCCGAGCCTCATTGTAATCATCTTCTTGCGAATGCGAGTAGCCGTCACATCTCTTCTCAGAGATAAGTTGCCACCATTCTAGCGAGTCTTTCACTCTGTATTTTTACAGTCATTGTACATTTCTTTCATTAATAGAAATCGTGTATTACTATATATCTGTGTTTATGGTTTCATCTCTGATACATTTCTATTATATTATTGAATATCTGTGATATCTTTGTGCATTTTCTTATTATATCTCCGCTCTCATTTCGCGCCGAAAATAATCTGGATCAGTGGTATCAGAGAAAGATGCTCTCGATCATGTTTTCAATGCATGTCCCCAACAAGGTCTGAGTATAGAAATTTGGGTCTTGAGCTTGTCTCTCTTGAAGACAATCGCTCTCGCACACCCAAGAAACCCTCAATGGTGGAAGAAAAGAAAAACGACGGAGCAGACGATCCTATCAATCTGTTGCTTGAGCAAGCTCTCACGCGACAGAGGGACGAAATGATGGAGAATTTTGCCCACATCCTTCAACACCTACCGATAGCATCAGGCGCGTCTTCATAAAGAGGCCACTTTGGAGGCACCTCGCCTTTTAAGGTACAAGTTAATTTTGATATTCCTGTATTTGAAGGACAGATAGATGCAGAAGCCCTAGAAAAATGGTTAACTCTACTGCAAGGTTATTTCTCTGTTCACAATTTTTCTGACAAAGAAAAGATTACCTTTGCACTCCTTAAATCTCTCCCTCATGTCAAACATTGGTGGGAAACTTACTGGGATAAAAGTTCCACATAGGAGTCTGGAATATATGGGGCTGATCCCACTTGGGATTTTTTTTTGGATGCGGTAAAAGAACAGTATTACCCTGTTGGCAACTATGAGGACCAGTACATGAGATGGACCACACTGCGGCAAGAGAGGGGCCAAGCAGTTTTGGAGTTCACCAATACCTTCCATACCTTGCACACCAAGTTGGGTATCAAAGACTCCGAGAGACATTTGGTTCTAAAATACCATGGGGCTCTACACAGATACATCCAGAATGAAATGGATTTTCTGGACATCTCATCACTCGGTGCAGCTTATCGATATGCTGTTAAAATTGAGAAGAAATTTAAGCACTAGAAAAAACGGGAATTCAGGTCTGCAAATCTGCAACAACCAAAGTATGACAAAGACGGCCCTAACAAACAATCTCCTAAAAACCAGTCCAAGACATAGGGAAAGAAGGGTCACGGGAAGACAAAGAAGGACACCGAAAAATGGTGTGATTTCCACAAAATCCCCTGGCACAACACCGATGAATGTCGCTCAAAATAGTCATTGGTGGTTGAGATCAAAGACAAGGAGCTGAACCTTGATTCAGAATCTGATTCTGAAAATACAGGAAAAGGACAGATCATTGACGCAGACCCCACTGCTATTATCGTGACCGCAACAATTCAACTAGAAGAACCAACAGATCTAGAAGAGGGGGAGTGCCTTTTTCATTCACAGATGTGGGTGAAGGGGACCTCGCTGCATTTTATTGTTTATAGTGGAAGCCAGAAGAACCTCATGTCAGCAGAGGTCGTCAAACAGTTAGGATTGTCGACAACACCACACCCACAACCATACAGCATCGGGTGGCTTCGCCAAGGACGAGATCTTCATGTCAGCTAGTAGTGACGATTGTCATATGACATCCAACCCTTCAAGGATGAGGTATTATGTGATGTTTCCCCATTGGATGTCTGTGATGTTCTCTTGGGCCAGCCATATATGTGGAAATGCCATGCTATCTATGAGTCTCGACCCCGTAGTGTCATTATTACTCTTGGGGGTCATCTCTATAGGATACCAGAGGTAGTTCCAACTACTGCCCCACCTAAACAGTGCTGCAAGGTAGTATCTCATACTACAAAATTCATCTTCTCCACAATCTGTTCAAAGGGTGAACAAAAGGATACTGCACCCACCACAGCTTCGGCCCAAGCACCTTCTATCCAATAGAAGCAGGTCGACAAGGTTGTAGCAAAGAACGAAGATTCCTTCTGCACACAGTCATCTAAATAGATAGACTGTTTAAAAAGGTCCAAACCTTCCAACCAAAGGTTCGTGATATCCTCCAACAAGCTAAGCAATGCCACTTCTCCAGCAAGGCAAGCAGATCACCAAGATTCAGATTCAACAATCTCTTTCCCCTCTCCCATGGGAACTCAACGCAATGGATACCATTGCTTCCTAAGGAGGGAGGATTGATCCACGTGGATATCAGTGGCCACCCACCTTTTCCAAATGGCTCAAAATGACTTTCTGGCAATTTTGGCAATTTACTATTTGTAGCAGGTTTTAACTTCCAGAGCCATTTTGAGGGCCTAAATGAAGGTTTTTCGAGATAGAGGTTCTCAATGATAGCTGAAGGCATGATTGAGCCCCAAAAATGAATCTCCTTGATGATACCTTTCCAACAAGCTATCACACGCCTAAAATAGAGATCGTATGCAAAAGTTACGACCCCAGAAAGTTGATGTACTAACTTACCCAAACGGGGCCCACATGACTTTTGGCGCTTCATCTCCCAGGGTTAGATTTTTGGATGTCTAGGAATTTTGACATTCCTATCTATTGTAAAAAAGGCCTTCCAAGCCTCATTGTAATCATCTTATTGCGAATGTGAGTAGCCGTCACATCTCTTCTCAGAGATAAGCTACCACCATTCTAGCGAGTCTTTCACTCTGTATTTTTGCAGTCGCTGTACATTTCTTTCATTAATAGAAATCCTGTATTACTGTATATCTATGTTTATGGTTGCATCTCTGATACATTTCTGTTATATTATTGAATATTTGTGATATCTCTGTGCATTTCCTTATTATATCTCCGCTCTCATTTCGTGCCGAAAATAATCCGAATCAATATTCTTTGCAGATTCCTGATCAATGCGCTCCTTGTTTTCGATACACATTCTACAAAGTATTTCAGTTCTCACAGGTTCCAACTTCATACTTTAGGGGGAATTTTGTTACACATTATTTTGGTCACCCTTGTGATCAACTGAAGATATGTGCATAACTCACTTCTATGTTCCATGAAGTTACTAAAATGACACTATCTCCATGAAGAAGTGAATCATCTTTCTTTTCGTAAAAACCACATCAAAGGAGATCGTCGCACCCTACTAAATGCTTTGGGTGCGACGATTCTTGGTCATCACATGCTGCACCAAAATTGGACTACGGAATCACCGCAGGATGCTTGTGCATAGGGTGCGACGATGCTCAAACAAGAGAAAAAGGTGAAATTTCTGAAAGTTCTAGAAGTGAATCTTCTAAAAGATGAGGTGGCCTCCGATCGATTTGGATCTTTCTCAATTCTATTATTTAGTGGGATCATCCTAATATCCTCATCCATCCCTCTTTCACCCTATATAAATATGGATCTCTCATGGGAAAGGCTAGGCTTACTTATGCATGAATAATTTTGTTAAAGATTGTACCTGTGATAGCTTTGCTTATGTATGAAAGGTTGTGAATGCTCTTCATCAAAACAATGGGAGAAAAGGTGTGTGTGTTGAATCAAAGGGCCATTGGAAGGTACCTTGAAACATCAAGGCATGGGTTTTATTCTCCAATTTCATTCAATATAATGCAGTAATACATTTCTTCCCTATAAATGTGTCTCTACTTTTATTGTATAACTCCTTGATCTTATACATAGACTTCATTGGAATATATATATTGTTGTTCTCTCTCTTTGTTGGTTTGTGCTTCTTAACAAGTTCACCATCCCACAAATCCAAAGATAGAGCAAGGATGACACTAGAGAGGATCAAATGTCGTTTAAATGGTATGTCATTTGTCCCCCTCTAAACTAGTTTATAATACAATGAACTCTAAGGAGAAACTTGTATTCTAATCTGTTTTGTTCTAGATTCTTGTTGAAGTTAGGGAGATTAGTTTTTTTCTGAACTTATCAATTTGTCTGATAACAAACGTCGAAATAGATCTTGACCATTGATAGGAAGAGGACACGTGGCACCAGATTTGAGAGTCCGGAGACTTAGCTCTTCGAGGGATTTGCGTCGAGAGGATTTGGTAAGCTCCTAATTTGGAGCTGTGAAGTAATGAGAACCATAGATCTATGGATCTAGTGGAATATTACAGACTGTTATGTTAGAGGACTATGCAATTATCAGTCTATGAGGACATGGCTTGATGACATCATTTGATGTGCCATGGACCACATTATGCATGACACGTGTTACCTAGGTTTGGAGGATTCACATAGACACTGTGCATGTTATATCATGACACATTTCACCCCCTATCGAGGACATGTGTCACCCTTTGACCCTCGCTACATGTCAACTCTTAGTTCGTGCCCACCTGGCCAACATGGCTGGTGACATAATCGGGACTCCAAGATTTTGGATAACTTCGACGTTCGAAAGATTTTGGGCGTGGTACAATATGGGAACATTCAAGATAAATTGTCGATTCTCGAAGGTACAAAGCCACATGGCGAGCTTTCAAGAGATTTGAGTGTAGGTTGATAAAGGAAGGTCCAACAACGATCACCGATTGTTTAATGATGATGGACCAATGACGACCACCAACTGGAAAAATGTCGAAACATAGGACGTTTAATGAAAAATGTCGATCGTCGAAGGGAGAAGGCCATGTGGTGAGATTTTGGGACTATGAGGATTGGGAAAATAGAGTGTTTCACATCGAATGCCAAAGCCCCTTTTTACTGTAGGATCTCGGTGGAGGATGGGGACCGTTGATTTCCTCCGTTGTTCGATGATCTGAGAATTTGAAAACTCTTTTGGAACTCCCGAAGTTTGGGAACTTTCGAAGTGCCAAAACCTTTGCTAACACAAGATCTTAGCTCTCAATTTTCATCTCGAGGTGACAAGGAAGACCCCGCTAATTGGTTCAAGTGCACAGTGAGAGATGTAAGTCTCGAGGGATCTGATTAAGAGGTTTTTTATTAAGTAAGGGACTGAAAATGCACCAAGGAAAGTGAAAAATTGATTCCCCATCCCTAGGAATGGTATTTATGGGTTGGGTTTGTTACAGTTCTACAATCTAGACTACTGTGCAAGGTCCTCTCCACTCATACGCTTTCCACGAATCTTCCTTCTCATCCCGATTCTTCAACCTTTTTTACATTCCTCCACTACACAATACTACAAAATCATCATCTTTGTCTGGTATGACTTCTTTGTTTCTTTGCATCCTTAGTTCCTCCCTTCCTTGTTCATATTTCTCTTCATTTCTTCCTACCTTCGTTCCTTCCCCTGTTCATCCCCTAGTTCCCCTATGTGAGCAGAACCCCTCAACAATCAGATTACATTGTCATCACACATTTGTCACATAGCAACATATTTATTCAGGTACCCAATGATTTCATAAACCTACCATGTGTGCCCTTAAAGAAATCCCTTTCTACAATACTATAGGATTGTGTACAATCTACTGAAAATTCCATAACATAACCCACTAGTATGTTATTTAACCCAAAATAAGCTACGTGGGAAGTCTTATTACTTACATAATTCAATTGTCTTACCAACTTATGGGTCCAGTTCCTCGGCACTGTTGTATGATATCTTCCAGTATTATTCACTAATATTTATAACCATTCAACTAAAATAATCTGAAATTCAACAAAAACAATCTCATGGAGCTCTATGTACACATACCTTTTCATCCATTGTTCGTCGTTCACCTGAGGATTTCTATTCTCTTTTCGAGAAAATTATCTTTCCTTTCATTCTAGCCATTCAATGATATATTTCTTAATCGGCCTCCAAAAAATTCCTTCAATCACAGATTTTGGGTTTCAACAACAGAACCATTTGTTGGAGCACAATTGTAAATCCCTAGGTTCAAGTTATCTAACCGACAAAACCCTTCAGATACTGGCCCTTTCGGTATCACTTGCATGAAAGTGAAGTCTACCCGAGGTATCTACTAGGACTGTAGAAACCAAGTTTCTATAGGGATGAGGAGATGTGAGGCCATCAATATGATGATTCATCTGTGTATACCCTATGCGCAATATTCAATGTCTCTCATCCCTTGATTAATTCACAAATTTAATTATACAACACCATTATAATGAAGACTATGACATAGACCATTCACTGAGACATTCATAATTACAACACATGAATCATATATTAAACAGAACTAGATCTAATCATGCATAAGAAGACATCCATTAACAATCATATGAAAGAAACATTTAGACACAGGGTTTAACGTGGTTCACCCAACACTTGGGATACATCCGCAACAAATGGATTATTTATTATTCTTTATTTCAATCAACTCGATCTTGTGCACTGCACTTACAATATATACATCAGGCTATCATTCCCCATCCCTCTTAGATTTTATGCAGTGCAAGACTCTCTCGACAATCATCTCTCCTAAACCTTCAGACATAGACTCTCTCTCATTCTCATATTATCCACTCAACTTTAGCAATCTAATATCTCATCCCATCAACAACTCCAACAACCAACCCTATTCTTCCCGACCCATTACATATTTATACATAGAATTTAGGTCTCAAAACCCTACTCGCTTATCCCAAAACCCTATGAAAACTCATGATGACTCATTACAACTTATGAGAAATCATTGTTCGGGCATACTTTTCCTTCCTTTGTGCCTACATGCTTCTTTTACATTCACAATTGTTTTCATTCTTGATTTTGTGCACCTATCTACTTTTGCATGCCTAATTGTTGGTCTTCCTACTTTTGTGCATGCCCTTAAAACATAGTTCTTCAATCTACCTGTTCAATAGACGTAGACATCCATTCTCTTCACTTATCTTCTACCCGGGACTAAGAGCCAACATAAGATGTTCATTCTTCATGGACAACAATGGGGGGGATTGTTATTGATCACTGCCATTGGCCAAACATAATAGTGGTGTTTTTTAGGGGATATGAATTAAATCCATCCATATCTATTCTAAATTGGAGGCTATGTACTTCATCCTTGAATTTATCAATCCATGTATCCTTAATATCCTTCATAACTATTGAATCTATTGGGATTTACATAAGTCGTGACTCACTTCTATGTGAGGCATTCCACCCCTGTAACATGTCTAATTGTTTTCAATGAAACATCCTTTGAATCCTTGGAATTATAGGCATGTGCCTCAATATATTATGAGGAGGACCATGTTCCTTACCCTTGTTTTTTAATTTATGGTACCTGTCATGCCCAAATTGTGGACATATGTATTTTTCCACATATTCATGTCTATATAGAATATAATCATTTGAACATGCATGGTATGATATGTACTCAACACCCAACATTTTCATCATTTGTTTTTCCTTTGTGAAACTATTAGGATAGTGACTATCACTCAAAATTATATAATCTAAATTATATTATCTTTGAATAACCTTCAATTAGTGGGAAATATAAATTTACACTGTCATTAATCATGAATAAAATCAACCCTTTTCTTCCTTCATTGTGTGACAATATTCCTTGAAAATTTGGGGTACTTAAAGGTTAGTTACCTCAAAAGTTTTTTGAAACACGTGTCTAACATACCATACATTTATTTCAAGTTGTACAGTAACATTTGTGTTCCTAGTTTGGTAGACCTTGAAGAATCCTATACTAGACCAAATAGAGGGGTGGTGGAAGAAGATTTTAGGATTTCGTAGAAGGTATCTATAATCCGGATTATTTTTGACACAAAATGAGAGCGGGGATATAATAAAGAAATGTATAGATACATATCATATATCCAATAATATAACAGAGATATAACAGAGATATAACAACAAACACAGAGATACAGTAATACACAATTTCTATTAATGAGTGAAACGTAAGAAACTGTAGAAAAACAGAGTGAAAGACTCACTAGAATGGTGGCAACTTATCCTTGAGAAGAGATGTGATGAAAACTCACATTTGCAAGAAGATGACTGTTAAAATGAGTCTCCAAAGGCCTTTTTAACATAAATAAAATACAAAACCCTAACCCCAGAAGATGTAAACCCAACAGTTTTGTGGACCCCGTTTTCAGTATTTTGGTGTATCAACTTCCCGGGGACGTAACTTTGGCATACAATATCTGTTTGGGGCACACGATAGCTCATTGGAAAGGTATCGTCGAAGAAATTAATTTTGGGGGTTCAATCAAATCATTTGGCTACTATTGAGGTACTCAATCACAAAAAAACTTCATTTATTCCCTCAAAATGGCCCCGAAAGTTTAGGAACCGAAAAACTGCTAAAAATAGTAAATTGTCGAAAGACTGTTTTAAGCCAATTGGAATAGGTGGGTGGACATTGATTTCCACCTGGATCAACCTACAACATCAACGTCATCTCCTAGTTCATTTTGATGGAATTCATATAACATCATTCCCTCCATGGCCTAGGTATCTCACAATAAATCATCCATACCAACCTCCATATCATTTCCTTCATTCCCAACACATGAAGAACTAGTGTTACTATCAAGTTTTTTAGTTGTTGACTCAAGACGTAGTGGGAATTGAATAGGTGGTTGTTTCAACCATTCTCATTATGCTTCCTCTCTGAGATCTTTTCGTTTAGAAACAAGATCACGACTTGGCATTGTAGTGGGGTGCAACAGTAGATGGTAGATAGGTGGCTTGTCATCAGAATCCTGATTGTAAAAATATTGAACATTACATTGAAAATATTTCTTTTTGTTTGACTAGAGGAATTGACAATAGCACCTGTCTCTTATTCATGTGACACGAGGTTGATTCTGATGGCTGCCACTATAAAATCTATGCGTGACCAACAGGGGGCACAAACTTTGCACATGTTTCATCAAGGCTCAAACCGGTGACTTGCTTAACAACATGTATTCCTTAACAAAACGTACAGTTCCCAATCGGCCAACACCCCTGCCCCGTTTGATAATATTATTAACACTATAATTTTAATATCTTCAAACATTAATAAAAATTATAATGGCCATTGATAACATTGATAACATTATTAACACTACACTTAATAGAATAATGGCCATTTTCCCCCAATAATAAACATGAAACTAACCCGTTTATAAAACAAATGTTGAATTAAGGAATACATTTACATTAGTTCCATTGAAAATTCAAAAATACAATTGCTTAATCATCTTTTTCTTACACCCTACAAGATTGTCTACATAAAAGAGATCAAATTCACAATGTAATATCGTTGATCCAGGTTGGTTGTTGGAAGATGGCATGTTAGGATTGGTAGGGTAAATAAGTTGTCCCTTTTCATCAAACATCTACTTGCAGTATCTTTCTCCCGATAGGAGCTTGCGGAATTTTGGGACCACAAGAATATCTTGAGCATCTGAACTCGATCCTACAAAATTCAATAAACAATTATTAAACTACACTTGCATACATAATACAAATTCATTGAGATAAAATGCATTATCAATAAAATCTAGACGTATTGAAATTGGTGTAATATAACTTGAAGGAGTTCCAAAGATACATAATGAGGTGACATTGGAATCTGAAGAATTGACCATTTGATATTATAATTCTTTTTTTCTTGCATTCGATCCAAAAAATTTCATCTTGGGTAGCATAGAACAATCTAAATTAAAAATAACTTCGAATAAATTTTATAACTTGGCAACACACTTAAAAAAACATTTTGTTTTTCTACAATATCATTGTTTTTTTTCACCCAGTTATACAAGAAATCTCAATCTGGATTTACAAAATATGGAAAATTTATTCGATCCCTAAAAATCTCCTCCTCAAACATAGAAAATGTGAATTTGATGCTCATTCCCTCTCTCAATCTCTTCCTCCTTCCCTCCCCTTCTCTCCCTATATCCCCCCTCCGTCTCTCTATCTTGCATCTTCCCCTCTCTCCCCCTCACTCTATATCCCCCTCCCTCTCTCACTCACTATATCCACTTCCCTCTCTCTCCCACCGATGCACATTATCATTTGAAAACATATCAGTGCATATGTATAAACAAAATGCATTGATGCATTTAATTGAGATAAGCACAAAAGAATGACCTTCGTTATTGCCTCCGCAAAGCAAAAACTTCACAAACCTTAAATACAAGTGTTTTCATTAGCATTATGCAAATTTAACTGTATGATGGTGTGTTATTACTTACAGACCGCCCTGGTGTGTTATTAATTACACATTGCACCAATGTGTTCAAATTATCTGGCACACCGACTGAAGAAAGTGAGAAAAATAATGTGTTATTTCTATCAAAACTTTACAATTTATTACGAAAATAAAGTGGTGCATTATGCATACCGCACCGGTGCGCTATGCATGACATAGCACACCAAAAAACATAACTTATAAAAAAAAAATAGCACATGCATTTGGCATCAATTCACTGAAATATACAACAAAAAAATGAGTGGGAATTTGAGTTTTTGTATTTATAAAGGAAAACCCGATTCATTGTTTTATTTTTTTTCCAAATTTTAGTGAGGATATCTATGCAACAAAGATTTATGAGTGGGTGGATTTCTTTTGAAGAGCCAAATTCGAGGGGGAGTATTGTAGGTCACATAGAAATCTGCATAGAAGAAATTCCAGGTATATGATTTCATTTTGTTAATCATCTTGATCATTCTCCTATTTTATTCAAACAATTTTCAGTGCATTCTCAAACAAAAAAAGGGTTTCATAGTTACATTTAGTATTGGAAGCCCTAATTTCCTGACTGTTCTTTTTCTTTCTCCTTCTATATTTCACAAGAATAAAAAGTTTAAGCACAATTTATTTATAGGGTTTGTTTATTTATATATGGGTGTTTCTTATCCGTTGTAATGAAACTACTCATTGCATTAGATCCCCAAACATCATGTCACTATTGATTTTTTTTTTAAATTCCTTCGCAGTGACTAGTGCACTCTATACACAGTAAGTGCACCAAAGCGTACTTGTTTGTAAACAACTTTGTTTTATTTCAATTTGAAATATTATTAAAAATCATTTTTCACAGTTGACGATGCACATTTTACCTAAATACGCACCAGAATGCATTGTCTAAAAAGTGCATCATTGAGTTTAAAATTTAAAAATTGTTGTTTTTATATGGAAATCGTCATTTATTAAATTTCTTTAGTGCTCGACGATGCGTAATAAATAGTACTTATGAATGCATGCTTTTCTTAATTCATAAAGCATCGGCTGAATACAAAAAAAATGTAAAACATTTTCAACTTCGCAATGACACTATTATACTATATCGATGATTATATCTATGTGTGGCACACCGGTGAGTATAAGTGTTGTTGACACCCCAATGCAAATTATCTCAATATATGCACCGGGATTTTTTTTTTTTTAAATAATAATTTGTATATCTTTTTTTTTTAGGGATATTTTGAAAATTCCAAGAGACAAACAAGGGGAAAATAAAGACATGTCGGTAGGGATGTCCAAAAAATTGTAGAAGAAGATGTTAAAAGAAATGAACATAATTACATCACAAGAGGAGCCATCTCAACTACAATGTGCATCAGAGGTATGTAATCATGTTTTTACTATTTTATGTACATTCAATTTAATTATCACATGAAATACTGATTTTCAATTGTTTTGGTGTAGGAAAGAAAAATAAATAGAATCCATTAGACAGGATGACGAGGAATAAAATGGTTGATCATAAACTTTGTGAGTATTTACGTTTTTATCATTTCTTAAGATTTCATGTTTTTTGTGATCTTTATGTTTAAATAATTAATTTACACTTGTCCATGGATGTCTTTTACTTGGTGTTAACATACAAAGAGGAGCCAAACCATGAATTAATGAACGTTGGTTTAAGTATGGGTTATGAGTATATGTTGAAAAATGAAAGTTTAATTGAACAATTTGTAAGTAGCTATCTTCTTTAACTTCCCTTGTTTTATAATTAATGAAAAAACAAGAAAAGTTTATATTGATTGTATCGACTATGCTTTGTCATGTCGTATTAAACATGTAGGAAACAAAGTATGTAATGAAGACATCATAGGATATTTTGAGAGAAATCATGAAGCATGACTTCGAAAGAATGTGTATTGTTTATGAAAGACTTGGTGCTAAGGTATGTTTTTTTATCTACGCAATCATGTACATTCTACTATATATATATATATATATATATATATATATATATATATATATATATATATATATTACAATTTTTTTCTATGTTTGTAGATGGAAGATGAAGGGGTAGAACATAAAAAACAAGGAGATCATCAAGAAAACATTATGTTAAATAACCAAAGTACAATATCACCTAAAAATGATGAATAAATGAGGCATGCTCACAATTCAAGCAATGTCAATAGTTCAATTGATGAATGGTAATCAATATAATTGAATGTTACTGCAAGTTGTATGTTTTGGAATATTTGTCTATGAAAATCAGGGATTTTTTTTAATGTACTTGAAATTGCATGAGGACGTGTTACCAATAATTGTAACAATTAAAAATTGGTTGCAATTTGATTATATTACTAGAACTTTACATTGTCCTTTTTTGTATGACAATGGGTCTCTTATTCATATATAATAAAATGGGTTTCTTATTTCATTGCATTGTCGAATGTTGTAAAATGTTGCATTCCTAAATAAATAGTATGTGGATGATTTACATTGTTACAAATAACATAGGTTTAATTGGTTGGATAATGCATTAATGCATTCATCATATCGAAATGCAATAACATAAACATAAAACAATATTATTATTAAAAAAAAAATTGCTTTTGGAATGATTAATTGAAAATTTGTAAAAAACAATTAATTAAAATATATACATATCAGTGCAATGTATTCTATTGAACACACTAGACAATGTGTGCTATAATATAGATATCAGTGCATTTTGAGGAGTCATACGCACTGGTACATATTAATTATAATAACACACTGATACGTACTATTGAGAAAATGCACCATTCTATAAATGATATAATGTACAATAATATTTATCATTTCAAATTTGTACAGTGCTCATGTTTGAAATATTAACCAGTGCGCTACAACTTTTTTTTGTATCGGTGCATTACTCTTATTATACGCACCAGGATTCTAAATATTATTCAAGCACTGATGCATACTAAAAATAATGTTTCTAACATATCGGTACATACTAATTACAGAAGCACAGGGTGATTTCTATAATAAATGCACTGGGTGCTTTCTATAATAAATGCACTGGGTATCAAGATAACATGATCACATCGGGGATATATATAGCTTAATCACACCGGAACATACTAATCCTAAAGTGCACTAGTGATAACTATAACTTAATCACATCAGGACAGACAAATCCTAAAGAACAATGATGCATTATAAGAGAAAAATGTGGAACTAGTGCATAGCAATTATAAGAGCATTGGTGCTCTGCATACAAAGAGAAAGGAAGAATCAGTGTGCAATAGTTATAAACGCACCAGGACATTCGTCATTATATTCATATTTGGTTCATTTTTATTTTATTAATATACTAGTGTGTTTTATTATATTAATGTACCGATGTGAGTTTTTCAATATCGCACTGGTGCGTTTTGACAAGAAATGCACCAAAAAAAAACCTCTGCTACAACCTCTGCCTACCCAATTTTTTTTAGTTATATAGAACATCCACTAAATCCTATGTTAAAAACTCCATGGCCAATAGAGTGTTGATATTATGGTATTTGCGAGAGTTATTAAACTCCACTTGTAACCTTTGACGAGACTAGAATATTTCGAGAAGCAAGAGAAACCCTACAACGTTGGATAATAACCCTAGGAGACAAGTCGACTCAAGAGAATATTTATTATTGAGTTAGTATCCTCCAGAAAGAGAATTCAGCCCAGTCAAGTGAGATAGAGAAGTATAAATAGAGGGCACTAGATCTCATTTGTCACACACTCACTCACAACTGCATAATACTAGTGGTGCGCAAGTTTGGAGAGGAGCTACAACTGTAGTTGTTACAACTAACATTTCGGTTTTTGGTTGGGACTTTCTTCTTGGTATTTGGTTATCTTTTCTTGGTGCACTAACCTTGGTTGGATATTAATATGCTACCCTAATTATTCTCTCTTTCAAGGTTAAGGTGCTTAGGGGTGTCCTTTGTGCCTATGTGCAATATCCCTAGGCAGAGCCCCAGTTGTAATTATGAATTGTAAACATATTGGATAGGCTGGTGAGCCGAGTTATAATAAGTTAGGAGGATTATGTGGTGATAAGGCCAGAGAGCCTAGATGCAAAGTCAAATGAGCCTACTATTGTATATGTGTAAATTCTCATATATTTAATATAATTACATCGTTGCGTGTAGACCGACCACGAAGAAAGAGTGATGGGGGACTAAGCTTCCACAAGGATGGGTAAGGGAGAGGGGGTTGAAATGTTGGAAAGAGGGGATAATATTAGGGGTTTAAGTCCTTGAGAATAATAATTTATTATTATTCCAAAAGTTGTGTAAAATACATGTTTTTATCCTAAGTTCCTGGGAAAGAGAACGGGTGCGAAGTGGAATGAATGCGGCTGCAGGAAGACATGTGTTGACCTGGGAACATGCAATTATAGTTGGAAAAGCCATAATTGTTGGGGGGGTCCTGTCCATTCTTCCATATGAAATTTGAACCTGAAATCTCCATTATCGAACTATGCGTTGTTTCCTAGGCACGCACCCTAAAACTCATGGTGAAAACCGATAGACTGATCTGTGTCTCCGAGAGAAGTCCGAGTTATCCCATGTGTATCCTGTGAAGTCTGAGTATCCCATAATTTTCTGAGCCGTGTGGTTTCATAACTGTGGGTTGTTGTGGCCATGCAGTTCCTGGACTGAGTGTGGCATGGTGTCGTTGTTTGTTCCTTACTGAACCTTGTCATTTCCCTCACTGTGTTGGAATTGAGTTGAAGAAGCATGTTGTCAGGCCTGTGAGCAACACTCTCTCCAAGTGAGAGAGGTGGTTATGGATTGAAGAGGCAGGTTGTCAGGCCTGTGAGAAACTATCTCCAAGTGAGAGAGTTTGTTGGGAAGTGGTTTTATCCTACAGAGTGGTTTTAAACTAGCTCTGAGAATTCCTAATCTGACCTGTTGCCGAGACCCTGAGAAGGGAAGTGGAGCAGCTAATGGACTATGGAACAATGAAGTTGCATATTCTTGGGGTGGAATAGGCATGTGGGGAATGAGAGTCCATGAGTAGTGGGCGTAAGAAGGCTCCTGGAGAGAATCCTTCTAGTTGCACTGTGCAGTTTCCTATAACCTCGATCTAGTCTAGGATTCCCTTGCCCTGGGTGGTCTATGGCTGGGAGGTTTGTGGAAGTTCTGCATGCAGTTGGTGGTCTTCTAATAATATATAAGAAGCACTTTTATCTTCATTTACATGTTGTGTAATGGTACCTATGTCGTAATTGATGATTATTGCCTATGTATGTTGTATATGCTGTATGTGTAGGCTTATTGTTATTTCCACAAGAAATGTTATATATATATAGAATAGTCATTCTATGTTTATATGGATGTGTATGTTTTTCTGCAAGTATCTCTATGTGGCATAGCCCAGTAGTTTAAGGCTGAAGTTTTCATAGATCAGAGAAGTAAAAGGTAAAGATAAGGTATTTTGCAGGTAACATTGCCTTGCCCAGTGGAGTTGTAAGCCGAAGGATGTTACAATTTGGTATCAAAGCCATGGTTTCAACATTGAGCCTAGATGGCCATGTTAGTGGAAGTTGAAGCAAAAGTTTCGGAAACAATTGTTGTTGAAGTAGACAAAATTTGAGTTCAGAGCCATGGTTTCAACGTCGAACCTGGATGGGTTGGATAAGTGGTCTCTGTACCCAAGGTTTCAAGTGGAAATTGTGTTAAGAGGAACTAGTTTTGGACCTCAGAAACATTCATGAGTGCCCATAGGTTACCTTGGCTATGTTACGAATCTCATGAGGAGTAGTGGTATCATAAAACCTCATCTTACGTGGTATTTGGCCACACAGAGAGAGATCACAACATTGGTGGTGTTGGGACCATAGGATCTGTTCGGAAGGAAGGTAAATCCTTTACGACCATCAGATCTAGAGAAGGTGTATAAGGGTTATCCTGCAAGCCCTTCGGACTTCGTGACTTCAATGAAGTTGATGAAAACTAAGAAAAAGATCAAAGCCCTGAAGTGGATCTACTCCATAGATCTGGGGAGAAGAGATCAACCGTTGGATCAACCAATGTCGAAAGGTCAAACACAAGGGTCAAGGGAGAAAGCTCCCGAAGCTTCGAAGTCCAGACTTAATCTAGATCGTTCATCAAGAGGGATGCATGTCAGTAGATTGGTTTGTTCAGGATTTCGGTGTTCGGGAAAATTAGTGTGTTGAGGAGAGAACTCCCCAAGACCAAAGTTACTAATTCCCAAAGAGTCAAGGTAGTGAGTCATGATGAAACCACTTGGATGGACATGGACACATGGGATGTGTGCCACCTTTTAGTAGGTTTCAAACCCATGGAAGGTTGAAATTCCATATGCAACGTGACATATGAAACCCATCTAATTGGGCCACAAGCCAGTCGCTAGTATTCCACCACGTGGCACTCCAAATGAGCATGGTTAGTGGGACCCGAGGTTACATAACGAAGTTAAAGGTCAGAGGACCCACACTGGCGTTGATCATGATACATCAAGATCGACGACCAGGAGGCATTGTGGGGACCCAAGTTGCAGGGGAGTTAATTCTCCAAGGTGGTCTCACAATCCAAACCACGGTTTCACCGAGGGGTTACGTGTCAACATAAAAATAATTCCGGGATGAAATGCGGGATACTCCAAACCACTACCGCATGCCCCCGCAATTGGAAAATGTAAGTAATGTGACGTAATGATGTCACCAAAGGTGACATGGAAGTGTTTGAAGATTAATGGTTTGGTTTGTTTGGGAGGTGTAGATGTGAAATCCTTTGAAGTCTCGAAGTCCCCAAGCTCCGAAGTCTTAGAAATCAGATGCTTGAGGTTCCATAGTGAGTGTCAGTCGTTGGATGTTGGGTAGACATAGACTGTTGATCCACTCATTTTTGCGAGGTCGGTAATCTGAACGAGAGATTGTTGTGTTGTGTTTGAAAATTCTTGAAGTCAAAGGCTCAAGTAAGCACCTATTGATTTAGAACTTGGTCACAGTTGTGGTCCCATGCAAATTAAGGGCCCAAGGAAAACGAGGGCTAGTGCCCAAAAAATGTGTTAAAGAAGGGAAAAGGGGTTAGGAAGGAAGCCCATGGGTTTTGTCTGGTTTGGACCTGCATCAGGGAGGTACTGAAGACCTGGGAACTTTATGATAGGGTCCAACAAATATATAAGAGCCATTATCTTAGAGAAAAGAGATCGTTGCACAAGAAGTGCATCAGAGAAGAAGCACACATTTTAAAGGATTATAGCTTTCTGCTCAAGGCTCGGAATTGAGCAAGGAATTCATGATTGGAAAGGTCTCGGAAAGAGGATTCCAGATGTAATGGTTACATTAAAACATAAAAAGTGCCAGATATGTCTTTGGATAGAAGAAATAAGGAATAAGGACATGGAAAGTTCTTTATTCTACGTCTGATATTTTTCAGAAGTCGTTGGATCAGATGTTGGGTTCAATAAGCAGCATGGAAACCCAAATGGGATTCTTGTTTGGGGAAGACAGTCCAGGTGACAATCCTTGCACATCAAATGTGAATTCTAGGTAGAGAAAGCCATCTGCAATACATGATAATGCAAGAACCATAAGTTCATATGGAGACAGAAAGAATGGGAATAAGGAAGGAACGTTTTATGGAATTATAATTCATTCATGTAGAAGTTGAATCAGAGGAATCCAAATAATAATGGAATGATGAAAAATAATATCAGCGTAATATGTGATGGCAAGTATGAAAAGTAGACAAGGAAAAACTCTTGGATGGAGTCAAGTCCATGAACATCCTAAGATAATGGAAGAAGAAATCATCAGATAGATGTCCAACTAATAGGAATTCATGTCAACACTCCAGGAAGGAAGGCTAGAATAGTAGAGGATTGTGGATGCACTCCAAGGGTGTGAAGGTATTTCCACAAGAGTATGGAAATATCAAGTCAAATAATTTAAAAATGAAATGACTTCTGAAGAGAAATCAATAAGGAACCAGGAAGAAGAAAACGGTTCTATGCATTGTTTTGAATGCAGAGGAGATGGTGCCTGACAAGAATCCATCTTAAGTGACATAGAGCCATGAGTGACAACTCAAGAGGTTGTAGGTACCACTTGAAGCTATGATGGTAAGGTGAAAGAATTACTTTCAGTTAATTCTATGCAACTAGTAAAGGAGGCATATGTGCATCCTTACAATACGCTAGAGATTGCCTAGGCAAGTCAAGTTTGAGGCTAGTTGGAAAAAGGGAAGAGAAGAGTACAAGAAAACCTCTAGTACTAAAGTATTCCGTCGAGACAGAGATAAAGAAGTTCAGTCCTGAAGACTAACTAGATGTTGAAAAATCCTAAGTCTATAAAACAGCTTGGTTAGGAATTTAATTCATCCAAGTACAAGATTGGGATAGTTGGACCTAGGAAATTAATGAAAGTTGAAGGTTAATATCATCTTAGTTTGGGACTATAAATGCAAAGGAAGCCAAGAGTGATTTGGCTAGAAAGTGATCAGAACAAAAATAGTCATTTACAGTGACTATAATGAGAGCACAAGAAGATCCAGGAATCCAGGACGAATTGTAGACTTATGGGATCAACAAGGAAAAGTTTTATAAGGAGAAAGAAGTTGTTGCAATTTTTGTGGCAGCAAGTATGTTATGGCTTGTTGGGTCAACTAGAGGAAAGAATGCTTGCATGTTTGAAAGTGTTGTTGGTGATGTTGTTTCATAAGAAGGGAAGCAACAAAGAGATGAAGTGTTGGTTATAAGTTTGATAAAAGAAGCATGAAAGCTTCTATTGCCATCAGACATTCAGGTAGTATAAAATTTATTAAAGGCATTCATACAGGTATGAGTTTTTATTACTCTTTTGCAAAATTTCTATAGGGAAATTTAGGTAAGAATTTCCTCAACCAGAGTTATTTTATAAAATCACATGATTATATTATTGAATGCTTACCACTAGATGTGGTAAAGGCAGGAGGCATGTATTAATTCAAAGCTTTTTAGCTTCTGAATGCACACACTAACATATTAGAATGTCATGTTAATTTGGTTATGGAGTAATAACCAAAGAATTAAAAGATAAGAACTTGTTATAGGAATGAATTCCAGTAAGCTAGTCATGTATGAGACTATGACATGGTTGGATATGGAAAGGTTATGAGACACAAAGGTACTAAATGCTTCCTACCTTTAAATAAAACTTGTACCACAACCTTTTTGCTAACACTAAAGAACACCACATAATTATATTTTTGGTGTAGTGTTCGGGTCGAAAAGGAAGGCATCCAATTAATTGGGAAGAAAATAGGAAGTGTGTGGAGAATGTGTCAACACATTGACCAAAAATCCAACTTATGGATGGTGAGATACATGACTGAGATAAAGAGCATTATGTAATTCAATGCAAGGTTCATTGAATAAGTATGCATTGAGATTTGTACTCATGCATAGTAAGTGATAGAATTGTATACTAAATGCAATGGTTGAATATGTTTTGTAAGTACGTGCATATATATTATTGCATGGAAATAATTGCTACTAACAGCTGAAATGTTGTTAACTCATGAAGTTGAGGACATTTCAGAGAGGTGTTAGACATTGCAACAGGGATGTTGCAAGTCAAGTAGTTACATGAACATTGACTACATGAAATTTTCTTATTGAAAAAAAAAAAAAAGAGTAATGAACTTACAGATATTACTGTGAACATGCATATGCATAGAATGACGAGTCATTCTATTTTATTAAATTGTTTGGTAATTATGATTGAATTGCTAGATGTAGACAATTCTAAGTTCATTGCATATGGTTCTATACATATTGCAATTGAATTATGATGTACAGGAAATACTAACAATTGTTGGCAGTATGCAAGATGAAGCCTTGCAGGAAAATGGTATGCAATTTGGTGCTTGTGGAAAACCACAAGGAAGGTTACAATCCTAATATGACAACAACCAAGAATAATTATGAAATGGAATTTCATGTTTTGGGGAAAAAATTGTGAATTCCTTTTTTAACTAAGTTGGAGTTCCTAAATAATTTTTTTTATGTTCCCTCATGATAACCGCAAGTGGGTGATGCAGATGAGATGATGTTGATAAAAGTTAGAATGTTGACTACAAAGAGTAGCTCAAGAAGATATTGATTGGAGACCTCCGAGGACAGTTGGAACTCCTCGAGCCACGGTGCTCTGAGACTTCCAGTTTGGCTTGTTGCTGAAGCCCAAGGAAAGGCAGGTGTAACAGCCGATGGATTGTGTGATAGTGAAGGTGTACACTCCTGGGGTGGGACAGGCATGTGGGGAATGAGAGACAATTGGTTGGAGTGCTTCTGAGTTTTTCATGGTTGGAGTGTTGATGAGGTTTGGTACCTTAGTATAGACCATGTTGATGTGGAAGGTCTTCTCAATCAAAAGATAAGTATCAATTCTCTATTCATTGTATGTTGTGTATCTTGTATATAGGTTATAATGTTATTAGAATTTCCTGTATATACATATATATACATTGTAGATATGATATAATGTTTCTTTTGAATGAATAGGTGTACGAATAGAGTGCTTACGTCTGTGGATTCATAGCCCTGCTGAGATTTTATCAACAGTGAGATCTAAGGCTGGTGGAACATCGTGGATCTACATCTAGTCAGTGAATTCAATGAGGTTTAATTGAAGCATGTAACAAGGAACAATAAGCCAAATGATTTCCTGAAGAAACTCTATGGAATAGAGCAATTGAGTTTCAGCTGCAGTATGGACACCAAAATTGGTGCTTGAAAGTAGAGCACCAGGTGGATAACCAGCTTCCAGTAGCCAAAGCTTGGAGTTTTTTGAAGAATTTTTTAATTATATATGTATAAACAAGTTGCACTGAGGACAGTGCAAAAATAAGGCGAGGGGATTCTTATATCCCCAGGCAAAGCCCCAGTTGTAATTATAAATTGTAAACATATCGGATAGGCTGGTGAGCCGAGTTATAATAAGCTAGGAGGCTTATGTGGTGATTAGGCCAGAGAGCCTAGATGCAAAGGCCAGTGAGCCTATTATTGTATATGTACAAATGCTCATATATTTAATATAATTACATCATTGCGTGTAGACCGAACACGAAGAAAGAGTGATGGGGGACTAAGGTTCCACAAGGATGGGTAAGGGAGAGGGGGATGAAAGGTTGGAAAGAGGGGCTAATCTTAGCGGCTTAAGTCCTTGAAAATAATAATTTATTATTATTCCAAAAGTTGTGTGAAGGACATGTTTTTATTCTAAGTTCCTAGGAAATGGAATGGGTGCGAAGTGGAATGAATGCGGTTGCAGGAAGATAGTTGTTGACCTGGGCACATGCAGTTATAGCTGGAAAATCTAGCGTTGTTGGTGGGGGTCCTATATATTCTTCCATATGTGGTTTGAACCCGAAACCTCCATGATGGAATGCACCCTGAAACCCGTGGGGAAAATCGACAAATTGATCCATGTCTCTTAGAGAAGTTTGATTGATCCCATGTGTGTAGGTTGTCAGGCCTATGATAAACACTCTCTCCAGGTGAGAGAGGTGGTTGTGGATTGAAGAGGCAGGTTTTCAGGCCTATGAGAAAATCTCTCTAGGTGAGAGAGTTTGCTCGGAAGTGGTTTTCTCCTAGAGAGAGTCTAGAACTGGCTACGTAGCTCTAAGAATTCATGATCTGGCCTATTGTTGAGACCCTGAGAGGGGAAGTGGAATAGTCGATGTGCTATGGAACAATGAAGGTGCATATCCTCAGGGTGGAATAGGCATGTGGGGAATGAGATTCCGTGAGTAATGGGCATAAGAAGGCTCCTAGAGAGAATCCTTCCAGTTACACTATGCATTTTCATGTAACCTCAGCCTAGTTTAGGATTCCCTTTTCCTGGGTGGAGCTTAGTCCCAGCTCGGGGGTGACCCACTTTTGAGCATGATGAGCAATGTGGTCTATGGATGGGAGGTTCATGGAAGGTCTGCACGCAGTTGGTGGTTTTATAATAAAAGATAAGTATCTCTTTTATGTTCATTTACATGTTGTGCAATAGTACCCATGTCATAATTGATGAGTATTGACTGTGTATGTTGTATATGTTGCATGTGTAGGCTTACTGTTATTTCCGCAAGAATATGTTATATATATGTAGAATAGTCATTCTATGTTTATATGGATGTGTATGTTTTTCCGCAAGTATCTCTGTGTGGCATAGCCCAGTAGTTTAAGGCTAGTGTTGTCACAGATCAAAGAAGTAAAAGGCAAAGATAAGGTATTTCGTAGGTAGCATTGCCTTGCCCGGTGGATTTGTAGGACATGGGATGTTACACTATGGTTGGGTGACAATATTTTTATATTGTCTATGGTTAAACAAGCACACCCAATTTTCTAATAGGTTATGGGTCCACACCTCATTCAGTTAATCTAACCAATGGAAGGGAGAAAAGACATAATATTATCAATCTCGTTGAAGAACCGTCGCTACTGTTTCTAGCAGGTGTAGTTACTAAAGCACTGTCTCTAGGGTTACTAGTAGGTGCAACTATAAACCCTAAAACCTCTTGCCCAACACCTTATGATGGAACACCCTACACAAGGAGAGGATATTCTTGTGTTTGTTAGTCCAATGCACCTATTGGCACTCTCAGAAGGGAAAAACATCAAGATTGAGATTTTGGGTCAAAGTCACCGTTTGACTAGTCAAAGTAAAAGTTTGACCATCTATCAATCAACAAAAATCATGAATGAAAAGACAGATCATCTACACTATTCATCTCTTACAAGAACTCTTGAGGATGACATGTGGATAATTGACAGTGGCGATTCTAGGCATATCACAGGAGACCAGGTCAAACTCTCCAGTCTGAATGAAAATAAGACATCCTACAAGGTAGAACTTGGAGACAAGAACACCTATCCAGTCAAAGGAATTGGTCAAGCCTCTATCAAATTGAAATCAAGTAATAATGTTCATTTGAACAATGTCTTATATGTACCTAGTTTAGAAAAGAATATTGTATCTATATCTTTCCTAGAAGACAAAGGAAATAGAATATCCTTTGTAGATGGTGAAGTACTATATTGGTCTAGAGACTCCAACATAGAGAATGCTAGAGTTATTGGAACTTGTGAAGGAATATTATACAAACTACTAGAACGTAATGATGAATTCAATCCCAATGAACTTTGGCATAGAAGGTATTCTCATATTAACTATCAAGCATTACCTTTCCTTGAGAAATTGGTTGAAGGAATACCAGAACTAGAATTGACACATGAAGGAATTTGCAGAGGATGTACACTTGGTAAAAATGTTAAGAATCCATTCTCAAGTAGCAATAATAGATCTAAGTAAATCCTAGATCTAATACATTTAGATGTTTGCAGTCAAATGCCAGTCAAATATCTAGGAGGATCTCTTTATTATGTAACCTTCATAGATGATTACTCAAGAAAGCATTGGTTATATCTCTTGAAGACAAAGGAACAATTTCTCGGTAAGTTCCAAGAATTCAAAGAAGAAATAGAAAACCTCACAAGCATGAAAATCAAGAATTTGAGAACACATAATGGAGGAGAATACACATCCAAGGAATTTTTTTCCTTTTGCAAATTAATAGGGATTAGGAGGTAGCTAACCATTACTCATAATCCTCAACAAAATGGTGTAGCATAAAGGAAGAATGGATCCATTGATGAAACCGTGAAGGCACTAGTCAATGATCAAGGTTTAACAAAGTGTCTATGGGGAGAAAAAAACATGACAACAATATATGTTCAGAACAGAAGTCCCCACCGCATATTGAATGATATGACTCCAAGACTATCCTTCTTGAGAAAGAAACCCAATGTGGAACACGTAATAATCTTTGGGTGCCTTGTTTACATTCATATCCCCAAGGATAAAAGGAAGAAACTAGAACCCTCATGAAAGAAGGGCATATTCAAAAAATCGTCCAGATCGGATAATCATTTTTGAAATGAAAATGGGATTGTTGATGTACCATAGAAAATTATTCCCCTTGTGGCCAGTCTGGGGGAATGGTCTAGGATAGTCATTCTTCTTGGTAGTCACTCTAAATAGTGGTCAAGTAGAATGGTTCACCTTAGCCAGAGTTATTTTATAAAATCACATGATTATATTATTGAATGCTTACCACTGGATGTGGTAAAGGCAGGAGGAATGTATTAATTCGAAGATTTTTAGCTTCTGGATGCACACACTGACATAGTGGAATGTCATGTTAATTTGGTTATGGAGTAATAACCAAATAATTAAACGATAAGAACTTGTTATAGGAATGAATGCCAGTAAGCTAGCCATGTATGAGACTATGACATGGTTGGATATGGAAAGGTATGGATATGGAAAGGTTATGAGACACAAAGGTACTAAAAGCTTCCTACCTTTAAATAAAACTTGGACTGCAACCTTTTTTCTAACACTAATGAACACCACATAATTATATTCTTGGTGTAGTGTTCGGGTCGAAAAGGAAGGCATCCAATTAATTGGGAAGACAATAGGAAGTGTGTGGAGAATGTGTCAACACATTGACCAGAATTCCAACTTATGGATGGTGAGATACATGACTGAGATGAAGAGCATTATGTAATTCAATGCAACGTTCATTGAATAAGTATGCATTGAGATTTTCACTCATGCATAGTAAGTGATAGAATTGTATACTAAATGCAATGGTTGAATATGTTTTGTAATTACATGCATATATATTATTGCATGGAAATAATTGTTACTAACAACTGAAATGTTGTTAACTCATGAATTTGAGGACATTTCAGGGAGGTGTTAGACATTGCAACAGAAATGTTGCAAGTCAAGTAGTTACATGAACATTGACTACATGCAATTTTCTTTTTCAACCAAAAAAAAAAAGTAATGAACTTACAGATATTACTGTGAAAATGCATATGCATAGAATGACGAGTCATTCTATTTTATTAAATTGTTTGGTAATTATGATTAAATTGCTAGATGTAGACAATTCTAAGTTCATTGCATATGGTTCTATACATATTGCAATTGAATTATGATGTACAAGAAATACTAACAATTGTTGGTAGTATGCAAGATGAAGCCTTGTAGGAAAATGGTATGCAGTTTGGTGCTTGTGGAAAACCACAAGGAAAGTTGCAATCCTAATATGACAACAACCAAGAAGAACTATGAAATGGAATTTCATGTTTTGGGGAAAAATTTGAATTCCTTTTTGAACTAAGTTGGAGTTCCTAAATGATTTTTTTTATGTTCTCTCATGATAACTGCATGTGGGTGATGCAGATGAGATGATGTTGATAAAAGTTAGAATGTTGACTACAAAGAGTAGCTCGAGAAGATATTGATTGGAGACCTCTGAGGATAGTTGGAACTCCTTGAGCCACAGTTCTCTGAGACTTCCAGTTCGGCTTATTGCTGAAGCCTGAGGAAAGGGAGGTGTAGCAGCTGATGGATTGTGTGACAGTGAAGGTGTACAGTCCTGGGGTGGGACAGGCATGTGGGGAATGAGAGACCATTGGTTGGAGTGCTTCTGAGTTTTGGTTGGTTGGAGTGTTGTTAACGTTTGGTACCTTTACCTAGACCATGTTGATGTGGAAGGTCTTCTCAATCAAAAGATAAGTATCAATTGTCTATTCATTGTATGTTGTGTATCTTGTATATAAGTTATAATGTTATTATAATTGACTGTATATACATATATATACATTGTAGATATGTTCTAATGTTTCTTTTGAATGAATAGGTGTACGAACAAAGTGCTTACCTCTATGGAGTCATAGCCCTGCTGAGATTTTATCAATAGTGAGATCTAAGGCTGGTGGAACATCGTGGATCTACAACTAGTTAGTAATTTCAATGAGGTTTAATTGAAGCATGTAACAAGGAAGAATAAGCCAAATGATTTCCTAAAGAAACTCTATTGAATAGAGAAATTGAGTTTCAGCTGCAGTATGGACACCAAAATTGGTGCTTGAAAGTAGAGCACCAGGTGGATAATGGGCTTCCAGTAGCCAAAGCTTTGAGTTTTTTGAATAATTTTTGAATTATATATGTATAAACAAGTTGCACTGAGGACAGTGAAAAAATAAGGGGAGGGAATTCTTAAGCTAGGAGGCTTATGTGGTGATTAGGCCAGTGAGCCTACTATTGTATATGTGTAAATGCTCATATATTTAATATAATTACATCGTTGCATGTAGACCGAACACGAAGAAAGAGTGAAGGGGGACTAAGCTTCCACAAGGATGGGTAAGGGAGAGGGGGATGAATGGTTGGAAAGAGTGGCTAATCTTAGGGTCTTAAGTCCTTGAAAATAATAATTTATTATTATTCCAAAAGTTCTGTGAAGGACATGTTTTTATCCTAAGTTCCTGGGAAAGGGAACCGGTGCAAAGTGGAATGCATGTGGTTGCAGGAATATAGGTGTTGACCTGGGCGCATGTAGTTATAGCTGGGAAAGCCAGCGTTGTTGGTGGGGGTCCTATATATTCTTCCATCTAGGGTTTGAACCCAAAACCTCCATGATCGATCTCTGCGTTGTTTTAGGGGCACGCACCATGAAACCCATGGGGAAAATTGACAAACTGATCCATGTCTCTAGGAGAAGTCTGAGTTATCTTGTGTGTATCCTATGAAGTACGAGTATCCCATAAATTTTTTATCTGTGTGGTGTCATAACTATTGGATGTTGTGGCCACACAGTTCCTGGACTGAGTGTGGCTTGTTGTCGTCGTCGGTTCCTTACTGAACCTTGTTGTTTCCCTCATTGTGTTGGAACTGAGTTGAAGAAGCAGGTTGTCAAGCCTATGAGAAACACTCTCTCCAGGTGAGAGAGGTGGTTCTGGATTGAAGAGGAAGGTTTTCAGGCCTGTGAGCAACTCTCTCTAGGTGAGAGAGTTTGTTGGGAAGTGGTTTTGTCCTAGAGAGAGTCTAGCACTAGCTACGTAGCTCTGCGAATTCTTGATCTGACCTATTGCTGAGACCCTGAGAGGGGAATTGGAACAACCAATGGACTATGGAATAGTGAAGGTGCATATTCTTGGGGTGGAACATGCATGTGGGGAATGAGATTTTGTGAGTAGTGGGTGGAAGAAGGCTCCTAGAGAGAATCCTTCCAGTTGCACTATGAATTTTCTTGTAACCTCGACCTAGTTTAGGATTCCCTTGCCCTAGGTGGAGATTAGTCCCAGCTTGGGGGTGGCCCACTTCTAAGCATGGATGGGAGGTTCATGGAAGGTCTGCACATAGTTGGTGGTCTTATAATAAAATATAAGTATTTCTTTTATGTTCATTTACATGTTGTGTAATGGTACCTATGTCGTAATTAATGAGTATTGCCTGTGTATGTTGTATATGTTGCATGTGTAGGCTTATTGTTATTTTCGCAAGAATATGTTATATATACGTAGAATAGTCATTCTATGTATATATGGATGTGTATGTTTTTCCACAAGTATCTCTGTGTGGCATAGCCTAGTAGTTTAAGGCTAGAGATGTCACAGATCAAAGCAGTAAAAGGAAAATATAAGGTATTTTGTAGGCAACATTGCCTTGCCCGGTGGAGTTGTAGGTCGGGGGATGTTACACTATGGTTGGGTGACAATATTGTTATATTGTCTATGGTTAAACAAGCACACCCAATTTTCTAATAGGTTATGGGCCCACACCTCCTTTAGTCAATCTAACCAATGGCAGGGAGAAAATACATAATATTATCAATCTCATTGAAGAACTGTTGCTAGGGTTTCTAGCAGGTGCAGTTACTAAAGCACTGTCTCTAGGGTTACTAGTAGGTGCAAGTATAAACCCTAAAACCTCTTTTCCAACACCTTAAGATGGAACACCTTACGCAAGGAGAGGCTATTATTGTGGTCCTTAGTCCAACGCATCTATTGGCACGATCAGAAGGGAAAAATGTCAAGATTGAGATTTTGGGTCAAAGTCAATGTTTGACCAGTCAAAGCAAAAGTTTGACCATCTATCAATCAACAAAAATCATGAATGAAAAGACAGATCATCTACACTATTCATCTCTTACAAGAACTCTTGAAGATGACATGTGGATAATTAACAGTGGAGCTTCTAGGCATATGACAGGAGACCAGGTCAGACTCTCCAGTCTGAATGAAAATAAGACATCCTACAAGGTAGAACTTGGAGACAAGAACACCTATCCAGTCAAAGGAATTGGTCAAGTCTTTATCAAATTGAAATCAAGTAATAATGTTCATTTGAGCAATGTCTTATATGTACATGGTTTATAAAAGAATATTGTATCTATATCTTTCCTAGAAGACAAAGGAAATAGAATACCCTTTGTAGATGGTGAAGTACTATATTGGTCTAGAGACTCCAACATAGAGAATGCTAGAGTTATTGGAACTTGTGAAGGAATATTATACAAACTACTAGAACGTAATGATGAATTCAATCCCAATGAACTTTGGCATAGAAGGTATTCTCATATTAACTATCAAGTATTACCTTTCCCCGAGAAATTGGTTGAAGGAATACCAGAACTAGAATCGACGCATGAAGGAGTTTGCAGAGGATGTACACTTGGTAAAAATGTTAAGAATCCATTCTCAAGTAGCAATAATAGATCTAAGGAAATACTAGATCTAATACATTCAGATGTTTGCGTTCAAATGCCAGTCAAATATCTAGGAGGTTCTCTTTATTATGTAACCTTCATAGATGATTACTCAAGAAAGCATTGGTTATATCTCTTGAATACAAAGGAATAATTTCTCAGTAAGTTCCAAGAATTCAAAGAAGAAATAGAAAACCTCACAATCATGAAAATCAAGAATTTGAGAACACATAATGGAGGAGAATACACATCCAAGGAATTTGTTTCCTTTTGCAAATCAACAGGGAATAGGAGGGAGCTAACCTGATGTAGGAGCATCGCCAACATCAAGCGAGTGTGGGCAACACCAATGCATTTTGGCATGTGATAAATTGTTTGAATGTTTTTGAAGATGGATGCGCCAAACGTAAATGAAATAATTAAGGAAGGGCATACTTCTTGATTTGTAAACAGACCTTGAGCATCCCACTCTCGTCTGTATTAGGTGAGGCATTTATGTTAATGAATGTAAGTAGGTAGAATTGAATTCCTAGATTAGATAGTTTTAGGAGCGAAGAGGGAAACGGGATATAGACACCCTCCCTTGTATTATTGTAACAATAAGCAACATTATGATTATGAGAGAGCAGAGAACATAGGAGAGAAGAAAACTGTGTAGAAGAACCCATGTACAGAAATTCTGAAATTAATATATGAAGTTTGATTCAGAATCATGGTGTTCAAATACTTTCCATGTATGCATGATTGAATGATATTCTCATGATTGTTTACTCTCTGTTATACATTTTCTTTGATGTGTGAATGTATGATTTCATATTTAATGTCCGAAATCTGAAGAGAGGGAGAGTGAAGAATGAGTTTCAATTGTTTCTCTATTTGAGCAAGAGGTTTCCTGCAAGGAGTGCAGTGAAGTTGTTCGCAAGGCGTGCATTGACAAAAGTCTAGAGTTCCATCTCTAAAAGATCAGAAGGGATAGCATTGTTATCATTCTCGCAGAGGTGTAAGTGGAGCACATGAGCCGTGCAAGGAGTGCGCAGGCCAAGAAAAGTCTCGAAGTTACAACCTGAGCGAAATTGTTGAAAGATTGTTGTCACAGAGAGTGCGCAGAGTCTAAAAGTTTGATACTAGGAAATATTGAGGAATTGCCACAAGGAGTGTGCGCAAGAATTTCCCCAAGGGACTTGGGAATTTTCTCAATCAAACTCAAGAGGGCGAGTGCTCGAAGCATTGGAAGGAGGCGACAACAAAGGTGTTTTGCAGGAGGACAAGTTCCGTAAGAAGAACACTTTGTCTCATTTCACAAAAATCACTAAGGAGGAAATTGACGGTCGGAGTTCTCTGTGGAGAATTCACGAGGTCCCGGAAGCCGTTCGATCTTGCAAGGGATTCAGAAGGTTACATAAGCATTCGTCGGGTGTAAATCTTGGGAGAAAATGGTCCATTGGATCACTCGTGTTCGATCTTGCAAGGGATTTAGAAGGTTACATAAGCATTTGTCGGGTGTAAAGCTCGGGAGAAAACGATCCGTTGGATCACTCGTGGAATCGGGACTCGGGGATTCACGAGTTGAAAAGTCGAAGTCTTTGCATCAAAACTTGTGAGGTCACAAGGTGCGAAGTCCCGAGATAGTGAAGGGATCTTAGCCATTCGCTGGAAGAAGGACACATGTCGTGAGATCACCCATATCGGGGACTCGAACATCGAAAGTTAGAAAGGGGGATCATTCAACTTCGCAAGTGGTGAAACTGCGAAGTGAATTAGGATCGTCCATTTGAAAGTGGACAGGTGGCATCCTCACCGAGAGGTCAGAGTCTTATTGACCATTTCAGGGTTTCATGAGTTGAAGAGCTGAAGGCTTAGCATTCAGACTCGTGAAGTCGTGAGGACCGAAACTCCGAAAAAGGTGGGGAGTTCCATGTGGGACCCGCGTAGGCGACGTGTCGAAAATCTATCGTTTCGGCATATCAGAGGATAAGAGGTCGAGACTTTCATCTCAAAAGTCCCGAAGCGGCGAGTAGCGAAGTCGCGAAGTAATATAAGCCATCCATCGGAGGAGGACAGGTGTCAGAGATCTAGAGATCTCGCGAACTTAGAGGTTCGTAGGGTGAGAGCCCAAAATTTGGGCACTCGAAGTAGTGAGAAGCGAAGCCGCGAAGTGTTAAGAGCCAGTACGAGGGACACATGGAAAAACTGCATGGTGGACCCAAAAAGTGGACCAGCGGACACACGTCAGATATATGAAGGAGTCAACACCCCGTTGACCTCTCGCGTCTCGGGTACTTGAAAGTAAAGGGAACAAAAGTTCGAGCCCTCAACTCGCGAAGTCGCGAGAAGAGAGAATGAGAGGAGAAAGGTCAAATCTCGCCTCTCAGGGGTTTGGGAAGGAAGGTACCAAAGGTTTAACCTTTGAACTCATGAAAGCGCGAGAGGCGAAAGGCGCTAGTGCTTAGACTAGTTGGTGGTCGCGCAAGGAGGGCACTGACAGAGGGAGAGTTGTACCCATTTCATGATCTCGGTCATCGCGGGATCGCACAGGAAGAATCGGATGTCACGACTCGCAAACTTGCAAGATTGCGAACCACAAGAAAGAACCCGTGGATCGATTTGGAAGGGGATTCCACAAGAGAATCCAGAAAAAGAGTCGATTCGGCTTGAAGGGCATATAGAATGATCCTGTGAGCGGATATCGGTCCCGAGGGGCCGATAGGGTCTGCGTCATAACCATTACTCATAATCCTCAAAAAAATGGTGTAGCATAAAGGAAGAATGGATCCATTTAGGAAACCGTGAAGGCACTAGTCAATGGTCAAGGTTTATCCATGTATTTATGGGGAGAAGAAAACATGACAACAATATATGTTCATAATAGAAGTCCCCACCACATATTGAAGGATATGACTCCAAAAGAATCTTTCTTGGGAAAGAAACCCATTGTGGAACACTTAAGAATCTTTGGGTGCCTTGTTTACATTGATATCCCTAAGGATAAAAGGAAGAAACTAGAACCCTCATGAATGAAGGGAATATTTGTTGGATATAATGGATCATCCAAAGACTATAGAATCTATATTCCATAACAACTTAAGATTGAAGTTAGCATAGACGTAACCTTCAATGAGAAGATGGATTTCAATAAATATATATAATAATCCATGGAAGAAGAAGAATATGAAGAGCCTAAAGAAGAAATCACATGTCATCCAGAAAGTCATAATGAAGAGCCAAAACAACTTGATCATCCAATGCAATGATGTGAACTTGTTGAATCAGTCATTGTACCAAAAACTAGAAAAAGACTTTCTTGGCTTGAAGCTACTCTACAAGAAGTAGAAAGACTCAAAGCTCCAAGTGCCACCTTCAGAGAAAGAAAAAATCCCAAAAGATTCTTCGTATATGCAGCATGTATGACAAAACTTATAAATGAAGAACCCACCACATTTGAAGAAGCATCTCGAAAGAAATAGTGGAAATAAGCCATGACAGAAGAATACGAGCCTATCATGAAAAATAGTGTGTGGTAAATCGTACCTAGACCCAAGGAAAAATCAATGGTAACTACAAAATGGGTCTATAAGATCAAACATGTAGTAGACAGAAGCGTGGACAAATACAAGGAAAGGTTCATAGCTAGAGGGTTCTCCCAGAAGGAGGGAGAATATTGTGATGAAAAATTTTCTCCTGTTGCCAGATATACTTATATTAGAGCCATTATGTCTCTTACTTCTTCCATGGGATGGAGTCTACATCAGATGGATGTAAAGACAACTTTTCTCAATGGAGAAATTGAAGAAGAAGTATACATTGAACAACCTCAAGGTTTTGAAGTACATTCCAAATACACTCATGTTTGCATATTGAAGAAATCCCTTTATGGACTCAAGCAAGCTCCAAGAGATCGGTATGCCAGAATAGATAGTTACTTAATAAGACTTGGTTTCTCTAAGAATCATGCAGATCGAAATCTCTACTACAAGGTTGTGAAGAATGCACCTATGATTCTACTGCTATATGTTGATGACTTATTCTTGATAGGTGTAGATTCTCTCATCATCCAGTGTAATAAGGAATTAGCTTCTGAGTTCGATACGAAATATCTTGGTCTCATGCACTATTACTTGGGACTAGAAGTATGGCAGAAGCATGGTGAAATATTCCTTGGAAAAGGAAAGTATGCAATGAAGATTCTTCAGAAATTTGGAATGATGGATTCCAAAGCCATGGCCACTCCTATGACCAAAAATATAAGAAAAGTAAGAGACTCATATTCTGATCTAGTAGACCCATCCCTATATCAATAATTGATTGGGCTATTGATGTATGTAGTGAATACTTGACTAGATATTTGATTTGGTGTAAACACGTTAAGCCAATTCTAGGTGGAACCCAGACATGAGCACTAGATAGCTGCAAAACATGTTCTAATATATATTTCTAGGATGCTAAAATATTGTTTAATATACACCTCATCCAGTGATATACAACTTCATGTATTCATAGATTCATATTGGGTAAGGAGTGCAGAAGACATAAGGAGTACTTCAGGGATGTGTTTCAGTTTGGGCTCTTCTATGATATCATGGGCCAACAGGAAACAAAATTATGTTGCACTCATCACAACAGAATCAAAATGTGTCACAACATGTGAGGAATGTACCGAAGAAGTATGGTTGAGGAATTTGATTTCTGGATTATTTGATGATGTACCAGATTCAACCGTAATATACTATGATAATCAAAGTTGTATACGTCTATCAGAACACCCTATTTTTCATGACCGATCGAAACATATTGAGATCAAATACTACTTTATTCATGATAAATTATAGGAAGGAGACATGAAACTCCAGTATATCTCCATAGATGATCAGGTAGAAAATATTTTGACAAAGCCTTTTTCCATAATAAATCTTGCATACTTAAGGGAAAAGATGGGGGTCGTGGAGATAAATCCCTTAGCTGAAAGGGAAGAGATGGCTGCCCATATTGGGAGGGGGCAATGATATATATTATTGATTCATGGGTAATCATTTTCCAGTTTTGAAAATGGTATGGGTTAGACAGTTCCTTTCCAGTCTGTAAAGTTCTTCGTAATTTCTGACAGACGATCATTTTCCAGTTCAAAAAATGGTCTAGATCGAATAATCATTTTTGTAATGAAAATGGTATGATAGAGTGTTGATGTACCATAGAAAATTATTCCCCTTCTGGCCAGTCTGGGGGAATAGTCTAAGACAGTCATTCTTCTTGGTATTCACTCTAAGTAGTGGTCAAGTAGAATGGTTCACCTCATTGAGCAGTGATTCTTTCGAAGTTCACAGTTGCAATTGGTTTTGAAGAATGGTTCATTTTGGAGGTTGGTGCAGGAAAATCATTTCCATAGGAAATGGTCCGGACAGTCAATCCCTAGGGAAGACTCGTTCTCTCCAAGTTGCACTGTGATTAGTGCCAGAGGAATGGTCCAGGTTCAACAATCAGGCATATGCATTCCCTAGAGCAGACTCATTCTCTCCAGGTTGGAATATGAGTAGTGCCGGAGGAATGGTCCAGTTATGTGAATGGTCCAGGCTAAAAAATCATGGATGGTTATTCTTCTATGCTTAGGAAGAATAGTCTAGATAGCCCATGGCTGATATTTTATTTTTTTGAGGGCATATTCTCTTCTAGATCTCATAGATGTGAGTGGAAGAATGGCCTAGATGACTCATTTTGTATCATGATATTTTTTATGCAGATGATATGATTGTTGTTGAGACTGTATGTCTCTTGATAGTAGTTCTATTATCTTATGAATAGACACATTTGTGCTCTATTGGATGGCATTGTTCTGATTTCCATGGAGACTATCTAGTTGGACAGTGATGATGGTGCTCATGATTTGATCATGAGATAGTTTGTGTGGCTATGATGATGCTACCGGTTGAATGGTATATTTGTGCTCAATACCATTTCCTTTAATACCTCCATATCTAGGAGGGAGTATTGATATTATGGTAGTTGCGGGAGGTATTAACCTCCAATTGTAACCTTTGATGAGAATAGAATATTCTAGGAAGCAAGAGAAACCCTAAAACGTTGGATATTAACCCTAGGAGACAAGTTAGCTCAAGAGAATATTTATTATTGAGTTATTATCCTCCAGAAAGAGAAGTCATCCCAGTCAAGTGAGATAGAGTAGTATAAATAGAGGGCTCTAGAGCTCATTTGTCACACACTCACTCACAACTGCATAAGACCAGTGGTGCGCTAGTTTGGAGAGGAGTTGCAGCTGTAGCTGCTGCAACTAGAATTTCGGTCTTTGGTTTGGACTTTAAGATTGGTCTTTGGTTATCTTTGCTTGCTCTTTGGTTATCTTTGCTTGGTGCGTTATCCTTGGTTGGATATTGATCTATTTCCAGAATTATTCTCTCTATCAAGGTTAAGGTTCTTAAGGGTGGCCTTTGTGCCTATGGTTGGGTGACAATATTTCTATATTGTCTATGGTTAAACGAGCACACCCACTTTTCTAAAATAGAGGAGGTTGGAGTGGAGGTTTTTTTGAAAATTTTTCCAAATTTTGTTACACTAAAAACCTTTGCTAAAAGGTGTTCTCCTTGTAGTGTGTATGACCTAGAAATGCACAATTTTCAAGGTGTACATGCCATGCCTTAGGCATTCCTGTGTGTAAGTTCCTGTCTCCACTGTGACCTATGAACACATACAAAAAACATGGTACAATGTAACCCTTTCATGTGGCCTCGCTTGACTAAAAACCACTTGTGGCTACCTTTGTTCTCTCTTCTCCTTGGCCTAATCTCTATATGGAAGTGCTTCTCCACCTATCCAAGATCTCCATGAATCACAATCCTTCATGATCCAATCCTACAAGTTTCATCATTTGTCTTCTCCCTCACCCTATCCTTTCTTTTATAATATTGAGTTATGACCTAACCCTAATCTCCAAAGTGACCGACAATTGATATTACTTATCACCTCACTTGAGATCAAAGGTTAAAAGTAAAATGTTAATTTTTAGCATTTACTTAAATAACTCAATTAATTAGATCAATCAATTAATTAATAAAAACACTTTAATAATATCTTTAATTAAAGTAAAGTTACCAAGGTAGAATGCTTTGGATGATTTCCACACGTCTAGAAACATATACCTGTGCATAAATACCTATATGATGCTACCACTAACATCAACAATAGGGGGTAGGGAGTGGAGGGAGAGCGCGATATATACAAGGGATATAGAGAGGAGACAAAGAGAAGGGTAGAAAGGGACAAAGAGGGGGGATTGAGAGAGAGTGAGAGGAAGGGGGAAAGAATGAGGGAAGGGAGAGAGATAGAGAAGGGGGTTAGAGAGAAACTGTTTGAGAGTGAGAGATGGAGAGAGAGAAATATAGAGAGTGGGGTAGAGAGAGAATGTGTGTGAGAGTGTGAGAGAGAGGTAGATAGAGAGGGGGGTAGAGAGAGAATGGTAGGAAGGGGAGGAAAGAGATAAAGAGATAAAGGGGGGGAGTGGGGGAGAGAGAGGGAGGAGGAATATAGAGTGAGGGGGAGAGAGGGCTAGGTGTGAGAGGGAGGAGGGGAATATATTGAGCAAGAGAGGGAGGGGGAGAGAGAGATAGAGGGGATACAAAGGGAGGGAGGTAGAGAGGGGTAGAGGGAGAGAGAGAGAAGGGAGGGGAGATAGATAAGGAGTGGGAGAGAGAGAAAATGAGTGATATAAGGGG
>ML794542.1:133680-162447 GCA_009831015.1 Picea engelmannii
ACTTTTGGCTCACCTTGTCCCTCCAAAGTGACTTTCATTTTATTAATATTTAATTAATTAATTAAATCACTTTAATTAATTAATTAACCTTTTTACCTTTGAGAAGCTCCTTATCTCTCCTTGTGGCTTCCCTGGCCATTGAAGGTCACTTCTAGCCATCCCATCCTGTAGTGTTGCTCCTCCCGATTCCAATGAGCTATTACACTAAGAGGTTCCTCCAAGTAATGTGCCCAAAATGACCTATTCAGTGAATACCATTGACTTATGGCTCAAAATAGTCAAAATCATGGAAATTGTCGGAATGCAACGAAACCAAATAAAACTTGTGTGGAATGGCTCATAATGATGGAATATGATCATCAATGTAAGCTGGACCCCACAATGCCTCTCAAATACCTCCGTACTCACTATAACCTCCATCTGGCTACTATGGTCACCATAACCCTCTGCACTGTGATGATGTCCCAAAGTGGGGACATTACAATCTCCTTTTGAACCCTTTGTTGTAGTTGGTCCAACAAGATTAGTATGCACAATTTCTAGTGGTCTTTCCATTGAATATCCTTTTGATTTGAACCTGGTCTTTGTTTTCTTTCCTTGTTGACAATGATTGCATAAAGTGTTGGTTGGTTTCGTGATCCAGGGAATTTCTCTGACTGCTTCTCTTCTACTGACTTTGACAAGGTTATCAAAATGTATGTGACCCATTCTTCTGTTCCATAGCCAACTTTCATCTTCCTTTCCTAGACAACACTTTTCATTTCCAATTTCATTTAATGCATATATGTTGCTTGAAGTTCTCGCAGCTGTAGAAATCAATTTCTCTAAACCTTTTTTTCTTTTATCGCACTTTTTTGAATCGAAAGTAACTTTATGATCCTGGTCACACATTTGACTCACACTTAGAAGATTATGTTTCATAGCTTCTACTAGTAGAACATTTTCTGCCTTGGTATTCTTGTTCCCAATTCTAACTGTGCCTTTTCCAATGATTTTAGTTGAATCATCATTTCCAAAGGAGAGTGATCCATCTCTTTCCTTTCGTAACGTAAGAAACCTCTCTCTATGACTTTTCATGTGTTTTAAACATCCACTGCCAACATACCAACCATGTTTCTTCTTCTTAGCTTGTAGAGAGAGTGTGCATTCTTCATTGCTATATTGATCATGCTTTCTTATCCATGTCCTTTTCTGAGGTTCATGTCTATGATTGTTATTATTCTATTGCGGTTCTCTAGGAGGAACTACCATTCTTCAATATTTGGTCATGTGTCTAAAATTGTTACATTTGTAACATTCCACTTAAGTGCTCAAAGATTCAAACATGTTGCAACTTCTTCTTTGTGTTTCACTAGGCCTTCCTGGATAACCCCTTTGTGTATGAATTTCAAAGTTGTTTGTGTTCCTTTTGTTAGCTCTGCAATTCACATCTTTATGTCCAAAATTATTATATGCATAACATAAACCAAAAAATTTAGTTTGATACCTGGGAGTTGAATATCTTCTGAAAGGAGATACTCTTATAAATTCTTCTTCTTCATGAGGCCTATTTGTCGGTTGTTGATTATGAAATCTGAATCTTCTCAATGGAGGAGTGTCCCTATGATATTCCTTGTAGATCTTCCTATCCCCCTTGATTGTTTCTTCATAGATTTTTGGATATGTTTCTTTCTCTATTGTTTTGGAGCTTGATCATTTTTTTGTCTGATTGTATCCAAGTACGAACTTGTCATGATGAGATTTTTGACTGTTGATAATGTCATCCAAAACATTTGAGTTGTTCTGCATATTTTTATTTTGAAGATCATTTCTTAATGTGACAATCTCTTCTTCCAAATTTCCAATGATCTTGTCTTTTTCTTCTAGTTGTTCTTTGATTTCTTCTTCAATTATTTTATCTTCTTCTATTTGAACCTTCAAATTTTTGATCATTTGTTCTAGTTCTTGAGTGTATTCTTTCTTGTCTAGTTCTTCTTGTAGTTTCTTGTTTTTCTTCTTTTCTCTTCTGATAACTTCTATGGCACACATGAATTCCTCTCAGTAGTCAACTTCTGCCTCTTCAATTTATTCTTCGACTTATTCATATTCTTCTTCAGCTTCTTCATATTCTTCTTCAGAGTCTTCTTTATCAGAGTCTTCTACTACCATGAATAGAACTCTTTCTATCTCACTGTCACTGACTTCATCTTCATCTGATAATGAGATGTCTTCTTTGGTGCATAGGATTTTCTTGAAAACTTTCTTTGTGGTTCTTCTGCCTTTATATGTTTGTTTGCATTTTGAGTAACCTTCATCATTTCTCTTTTTCTTATAAGGACATTTGTTAGAAAAATGACCAATACCATCACAATTAAAACAAATTAAAGGAATCTTACCTCTATACCTACCGTCAGTTCCCTTGTTCAGTCTTTTGACAAAGTTGATCACTTCTTCATCATCTTCGGAGATGTCATTGTTATTTCTATGTTCTTCTTTTATCCTTCCCTCTTTCTTTGAATTTTTGGATGCTTTGAAGACTACTTCTTTTATATCTGGATTTTCTTGTTCAGTTCTCATTTCATATGCTGTGAAGATTCCATGTAATTTGTCCATACTTATTGATTTTAGATCTGATCTTTTTTCTAGTGTTGATATCTTAGGGTCAAATCTCATAGGAAGAGATCTTAGTACTTTTTGAACAATTACAGATTCGTTGATTTCTTCTCCCAATTCTATGATTGCATTTACTATTTCATCAACTTGTAATAAGTAAGCTGCAATATTCTCATCTTCCCTCATCTTACATTGTTCGAATTGACCTTTGTAAGTTTGAAGCTTTGTTGCTTTGACTTTTGAATCTCCTTCATAAATATTTTGAAGTTTGTCCCAAATATCTTTAGCGGATTTACAATGTGCAACATTGGTGAATATCGTTTCACTAAGACCATTCAGAAGTGCATTTTTGGCTTTGGAATTATTCTGACCGAGTTTCATTGATTTGTCATTTGTTGGCAGAACTGTTGGTGTTGTGTATCCATCTACAATTGATTGTCAAATTTCAAATCCATGTTCTTGTATATATGTTTTCATCCTTATGTTCCAAAATGCATACTTTTGTCCATTAAACTTTGGTATTCCATTTTTATATAAGTCATTTCTCTCCATGATCTACCTTTTAGTGGTTAAACTAATTTATGAAGGAACATGCTCCGATACCAATTGTTGGATTACTGAGAGGGGGGGAGGGGTGAATCAATAATAGAGCAATTTAATTCTTGAAAATTGAGTTTAGGGAGAAGAGTAGCAAAGGAAGATACTCACAGAGTTAATGAAAACTCTGTGGGAAATCTCTGCAAGGTGTGCAACGAACAAGGAGAATGCCAGGAGGGTGAGAAGAATTTATTTTCAAGAAATCCTTTGGATTTGAGTTTGACGAAATCCCGGAAACACAAGGCGTGTGTGGGAGATAAAAATCTTCGAGGAGATCAAGTTCAGAAGAGATAACGCAAGGAGTGCATATGATACGAACTTATTCTAAGTCCAAAATCTCAGAAGAGATGATGCTTTAAAGAGTGCAATTGAGATCCAAATAGTTGTATTCGCAGAAGAAAGTTCAAAGGTCGAAACCTTTGAACGCTGAAAAAATATTCCAATTCGGAAGAAGTCAAAGCTTAGGAGGAGGAGCGACAACTACCATCAGATCAGTTGAAATGTGGAGCCTAGACAATCATATATAAGTCCAGTGAACCAAGGAGAGCATAGAGGAGACCGGGAGGTTGCAGAGACTAGGAGGTTTCAAAACCCTAGAAGGTAGGGGATGCATCATTCACCCAACTCTTGGGCTACATCCACAACAGATGGCTTATTTTTTATTCATTATTTCAGTCAAATCAAGCTTGCGCGGTGAACTTACAATAGATACATCATGATATTATTCCCCATCCCACCTAGCTACTCTATAGTGCAAGACTCTCTCTATAATCATCTCTCCTAAACCTTCAGACATAGACTCTCTCTCGTTCTCAGCCTATCCGCTAATCTACAGTGCAAGACTCTCTCTGTAATCATCTCTCCTAAACCTTCAGACATAGACTCTCTCTCGTTCTCAGCCTATCCGCTCAACATCAACAATCTAATCTCTCAACCCATCAACAACTCCAACAACCAACCCTACTATTCTCGACCCATTACATATTTATACATAGAATTTAGGGTTCAAAAACACTACTCGTTTATCCCAAAACCCTATGACAATTTGTGATGATTCATTACAACTCATAAGAACTCATTGTTCATGCATACTTTTCCTTCCTATGCACTTGCATGCTTATTTTTCATTCATAATTGTTGTCTTTCCTCCTTTTGCGCACCTATATACTTTTACATGCCTAACTGTTGGTATTCCTTATTTTTCACATGTCCTCAAAACTTAGTTCTTCAAAATTTTTGTCCAACATAAGTAGACATCTATTCTATTCACTTGTTTTCTACCCGGGACTATAATAGCCAACATAAGATGTTCATTATTCAAGGACAACAATGGGGGGAATTTTTATTGATCACTACCATTGGACAAACATAATAGTTGGTGCTTTGGAGGGAATACGAGTCAACTCCATCCATATCTCTTCTCAATCAGAGGCTCTGTAATTCATCCTTGTATTTATCGAGCCATGTATACTATATATCCTTCATGGCTATTGAATCTGTTGGGATTCACATAAATCCTGACTCACTTCTATGTGAGGCATGCCACTCGTGTAACATGGCTAATTGTTTGCAATGAAAGAGCCTTTAAATCCTTTGAATTATAGGCATGTGCCTCAATATCTTATGAGGAGGACAGTTTTCCTTAACCTTTCTTTTTTATTTATGGTAATTGTCATGCCCACATTCTGGACATATGTCTTTGTCCACATATTCGTTTCTATATAGAATGTAATTATTTGGACATGCATGGTATGATATGTACTCAACACCTAACATTTTCATCATTTGCTTTGCCTCTGTGCGGCTATCAGGTTAGAAATTACCACTTTCAAGTATATTATCTTTGAATAACCTGCAATTAGTGGGAAATATAAATTTACATTGTCATTAGTCATGAATAAAATCAACCCTTTTCTTCCTTCATTGTGTGACAATATTCCTTGAAAATTTAGGGTACTTAAAGGTTAGTTACCTCAAAAGTTTTGTGAAACATGCATCTCCCATACCATACATTGCTTTCAATTTGTACAGTAAAATTGTTGTCCCTTATTGGGTAGACCTTGCAAACTCTTGTACTAGACCAAATAGAGGGGTGGTGGAAACAGATTTTAGGATTTTGTAGAAGGTATCTATGATTTGGATTATTTTCGGTAGGAAATGAGAGCAGAGATATAATAAATAAATGTACAAATATATATCGGATATCTAATAATATAACAGAGATATAGAAGATATATAAAAATAAATACAGAAATACATTGATACACAATTTCTATTAATGAGCGAAATGTACAAAATTGTAGAAATACAGAGTGAAAGACTCGCTAGAATGGTGGTAGTTTATCTTTGAGAAGAGACGTGATGGCTACTCACATTCAAAAGAATATGATTTTTACAATGAGGCTCCAAAGACATTTTTAACATAAATAAAATCTGAAATAGTAACCCTGGAAGATGAAAATCCAACAGTTTTGTGGACCCTGTTTTGGGTAGTTTGGTGTATCAACTTCCCGAGGGTGTAACTTTGGAATACGATATATGTTTGGGGCATATGATAGCTCATTGGAAATATATTGTCAAAGAGATTCATTTTGGGGGCTCAATAAAATATTTTGTCTCTCATTGAGGTGCTCGATCCCAAAAAAAGTTCATTTAGGCTCTCAAAATGGCCCTCGAAGTTTAGGATCCAAAAAACTGCTAAAACGAGTAAACTGCCAGAAGACCGTTTTGAGTTGGTTGGAATAGGTGGTTGGACACCGATATCCACATGGATCAATCTATGACATCAACATTATCCCCTATTTCATTTTGTTGGAATGCATATAACAACATTCCCTCCTTGGCCTAGGTATCCCACAATAAATCATCCATACCAACCTCCATATAATTTCCTTCATCCCCAACATGTGAAGAATTAGTGTTACTATCAAGTTTTTCAATTGGTGACTCAAGACGTAGTGGGAATTGAATAGGTGGTTGTTTCAACCATTATCATTATGCTTCCTCTCCGAGCTCTTTTTCTTTTAGCAACAAGATCATGACTTGACATCGTAGTGGGGTGCAACAGTAGATGGTAGATAGGTTGTTTGTCATCAGAATCTTGATTGTAAAAATATTGAACATTACATTGATAATATTTTTTTTTGTTCAACTAGAGGAATTGACAATGGCACCCATCTCGTATTCGCATGACACGGGGTCGATTTCAGTAGTTGCCACTATAAACTCTAGGCATGACCAGTTGGGAGCACAACCTTCACACACATTTCATCGAGGCTCGAACAGGTGACTTGCTTAACAACCTGTACGCCTTAACAGAACGTGCAATTGCCAATCAGACAACACCCCTGCCCCGATTGATAATATTAGTGACATGATGCTTTTAATATGTTCAAACATTATACTAGATACTTATTAGAAACACATAATTTTTTTACCAATAATAAAGATGAAACTAAATCCTTTATAAAAAAAATGTCAAATTAAGAAATACATTTACATTAGTTCCATTGAAAATTAAAAAATACAATTACTTAATCATCTTTTTCTTACACCCTAGGGGATTGTCTACATAAAAGAAATCAAATTCACGGTGTAATATTGTTGACCCAGGATGGTTTTTGGAAGATGGCATGTTAGGATTGGTAAGGTAAATAGGTTGTTGATTTTCATCAAACATCTACTTGCAGTATATTTCTCCTGATAGGAGCTTGCAAAATTTGGGACCAGAGGAATATCTTGAGCATCTGAACTCAATCCTGCAAAATTCAATAAACAATTATTAAACTACACTTGCATACATAATACAAATTAATTGAGATAAAATTAATTATCAATAAAATCTAGACGTATTTAAATTGGTGTGAGATAACTTGGAGTTCCAAAGATACAGAATGAGGCAACATTGGAATCTGAATAATTGGTCATTTGATATTATAATTCTTTTTATCTTGCATTTGATCCAAAAATTGTCATCTTGGGTAGCATAGAAGAATCTAACTTCAAAAATAACTTTGAATAACTTTTATAACTTGGAAGCACACTTAAAAAAACAATTTTTTTATACAATATCATTGTATTTTTCCACCTAGCTATACAAGAAATATCAATCCGGATTTACAAAATATGGAAAATTTATTTCATCCCTGAAAATATCCTCCTCGAACATAGAAAATGTAAATTTGATGCTCATTCCCTCTCTCTCTCTCTTCCTCCTTCCCTTCACTTCTCTCCCTATATCCCCCCCCTCCTTTCCCTCTATCTTGCATCTGGCCCTCTCTCCCCCTCGCTCTATATCCCCCTCCCTCTCTCACTCACTGTATCTCCTTCCCTCTCTCCCCCATCGATGCACTTTATCATTTGAAAACATGTCGGTGCATATGTATAAAAAAAAATGTACTAGTGCATTTAATTGAGATAAGCACTGAAGATTGACCTCTGTTATTGCCTCTGCAAAGAAAAACCTCTACAAAATTTAAATAAAATGTTTTCATTTTCATTATGAAAATTTAACTGTCTGAGGGTGTGTTATTACTTACACACCACCCTGGGTTGTTATTAATTACACATCGTACTGGTGTATTTCAAATTTTCTAGCACACTGACTAACGCAAGTTAGAAAAATAACGCACACTTACTATCAATACTTTGAAATTTATTACAAAAATAAAGTGGTGCATTATGCATACCGCACCAGTGCACTACGAATGACATAGCACACCAAAAAACATAACTTTTTAAAAAAAATAGCACACACGTTTATCATCGATGCGCTAAAATATACAACAAAAAAATGAGCGGGATTGTATTTATAAAGGAAAACTATATTCATTGTAATATTGTTTTCCAAATTTTAGTGTTGATATTTATGCAAAAAAGATTTATCAATAAATATTTCCCAATGGGTGGATTTCTTTTAAAGAGCCAAATTCAAGGGGGAGTATTGTAGGTCACATAGAAATCTTCAGAGGAGAAAGTTCAAGTATATGAGTTGATTTTTTTAATCATCTTGATCATTCTACTATTTTATTCAAACAATTTTCAGTGCATTCCCAAACAAAAAAAAAGGGCTTCATAGTTACATTCAGTATTGGAAGCCCTAATTTCTTGATTGTTCTTTTGCTTTCTCCTTCTGTATTTCACAAGAATAATTTTTTTTAAGAACAATTTATTTATAGGGTTTGGTTATTTATATATGGGTTTTTCTTATCCATTGCAATGAAACCACTCATCGCATTTTATCCCAAAACATCATGTCACTATTGATTTTTTTTAAATGCCTTCGCGGTGACCGATGCGCTCTATACACAGTAACTGCACCAGAGCAGTTTTTTTTGTAAACAACATTGCTTTATTTCAATTTGAGATATTCTTAAAAATCATTTTTTGCGGTCCATGGTGCACATTTTACGTAAATACACACCGAGATGCATTGTCTACAAAGTGCATCGTTGAGTTTAAAATTGAAACAATGTTGTTTTTATATGGAAATCGTCATTTCTTAAATTTTTTTAGTGCTCGACGATGCATAATAAATAGTACTTAGGAAGCCATGTTTTTCTTAATTCATAAAGCACTGGCTGAATACAAAAAAAAGTAAAATGTTTTCAATTTTGCAACGAAACTATTATATTATATCGATGTGTATGTATGTGTGGTGCACCAGTGAGTATAAGTATTGTTGATACCCCAGTGAAAACTATCTTAATATATGCACCAAGATCATCTTTTTTTAATAATAATTTTTGTATATTTTTTTTCAGGGAGATTTTGAAAATTCCAAGAAACAAACAAGGGGAAAACAAAGACATGTCGATAGGGATGTCCAAAAAAGTGTAGAAGAAGATGTTAAAAGAAATGAACATAATTATGTCACAAGAGGATCCATCCTAACTACAATGTGCATCAGATGTATGTAATCATTTTTGTATTATTTTATGTACATTGAATTTAAGTATCGCATGAAATACTAATTTTCAATTTTTATGTTGTAGAAAAGAAAAATAAATAGAATACATTAGACAAGACGATGAGGAATAAAATGGTTGATCACAAACTTTGTGAGTATTTAAGTTTTCATCATTTCTTAATATTTCATGTTTGTTGTAATATTTATATTTAAATAATTAATTTACACTTGTCCATCGATTTCTTTGTTGGCACAGGGGAAGACCTAGGGTTCAGCTCTAACAATGCACCAACAAGCCCTAACTACTGGCCCTTTCGGCAAAACCTATGACACATATGTAGTCTCACCCGAAGTAGCAATAGGGGGTTGCAGGACACAGGTGTCTACAACAAGAGGAAATGCAAAGTGGATCCAAAGAAATAGCAACACAGCATCTAGATATCATTTACCAACTTAAACCTACTTCGCACAATTATATCTCAGATCTAACACAATAATGCAATAGAAAAATAATCAGAAGACAAAGAACACAATATCAATCACACATAACACCAGATATATGTGGTTCACCCTCTCCCTAGGGCTACGTCCACAGAACTGTGTTTCTTGATATTATATTAAACATTTAGTTCTATCTACATTCTTATCTTGTAGTTCTCTCTCTCTTATTCTCTCTTCCTCTCCCTTTCCTGTGCACCCAGTTGCAGGGTTGATCTTTTCACCCAGCTGAAGATATTACAATACCAGAAGGCTCTTACTCTCAACACTTTTCTCTTTCTCAACAACAATAATAACTCTATCAAAAATCACAATCGGAGTAACTACCATCCATAACTCGAATGTGAATGCGAACCCAAACCCCTTTTCTCCCCTCTAGGTTCTTATTTATACATTACAAATAGCTTTTGTACATCCTTAGGTCACATCCTAGGTGTCAAAAAACCTATGTGTTTAAAACCCTAGGTCAACTTGACCCACGTGTTTTGGGCTTCGCCAACTTGTATTTCCATCTTTCCCGCGAGGTGCTCCAAAGCATCTAATGGTAGATTTTTCCGCTTGCTGGGTTGTCCATGATCCCTCTTTCTTGTTGATCTGTTCTCCTCGATCTTCTCATCCAACAACTTTTTTTCCTTTACTTTGCTCTGTATTTTCTTCTTATTTAACCACTTTGACCCGATCTCAGTCAACCTTCCTTCCACGTAGTTCGCATTTCACCTTTTCTCTTCCTTTTTCTTCACTTTCTTCCTTAGTCCATACCCAGGGCCCAACAGGTCCCCAACACCCACATGTGACTCATCCCGAGGCACTGCAAATCTAATTTGTTTGTTTTAATTCGACTTCAAACTACGCAGCACAGCCTATACTTTCTACTCTATTCCTCCCCACTATGTGCAGACTGTCTTTTCTGTGTCTGGTACCTAGTTTCAACTTCACTTGGTACCTAGACCCTTCTTCTTATTTTATCGAGATTTGCAAGGAAACTAGTTTTCGTAGTACAATTTCAACCTACTCCCATTCACCAATCCTTCCTTCCATTCCCCATTCAAAGTCTTCAGCTGCACAACTCCTCCTTCTGTAACATAGGCCACCTCATATGGCCCTAGCCAATGCATCTTGAACTTCCTATAATATACCAATACCAGATCTCCTTCCTTAAAGGCTTTCTTCCTTATGTGTCTGTCATGGTAAGCCTTCTCTCGTTCCTTCTGTACCTGCTGATGGAATCCTGCAATAAATCGATCTTCCTCTAGCTCTACCAACTACGCAAGTCTATTTTTCACAGCGCCATTGTCATCCATATCTATGAATGTTGCAATTCTCGGGATAGGAACTAAATATTCCATAGGCATAACCACTTCTAAACCATAAACCAACTTAAATCGAGTTTGCATTGTCATCTTCTTACAAGTGGTTCTATAGGCCCATAATATTGTTGGTAATCTCAAATCCTAGTCATCTCTGTTCACACTGTAGATCTTCGTCAGCGCAGTCTCAAAGATCTTGTTGAAATCTTCAATAGTACCATTTGCCTGCGGGTGGTATGGAGTGCTCTTCTGGTGATGAACTTCAAATTCTTGAGTCAAGCCTTCAAGAGTATTATTAATAAAATGTGTACCTTGATAACTCATGAGGATCTTAGGGCATCCAAACTTGGTTACGATGTCATCAAATATGAATTTTGCAGCTATAGTTGCACTACAATCCTTGACTTCTCTTTCTTCTACCCATCCGGAAAAATACTATGTCCCAGTGACGATGTATCTTTCTCTTGTGCGCTACCCTGGGGGGTTGATAGGTCCCATGAAATCAATTGCCCATTTTTCAAATGCCTGTAAGGTTAGCTGGGGTGCTAATCACATCTCATCTCTTTTATAAGGTTTCCCAACTCTTTGGCATACATCGCAGGCTCTATAGTATTCTTTAGCATCTTTGTGTAAAGTAGGCCACTAGAGGCCAGCTCTCAGAACCTTCTGCGTTGTTGCTTTTCTTGCGTAGTGTCCTCCTACGATGCCTTCATATAATTCTACCACAATTAGTGGTCTTTTTTCCTCCATAACACATATTATTAAGATCTCATTAGGTTTCATCTTATATAGCTATCCAGCTATAAGTGAAAAATATGCAGCGCACACTACCAATTGTTTCTTCTGAATGATTGTGTATTCGTGAGGTTCCATTCCTGTTGACAGGAAATGAACTATCACGGTGAAGTGATCATAAACCTTCCTGATGGCCAACAACTGTGCATCTGGTAGTGTATCCTCCAAACTAGTAGGTTCCTCTCCATGTTCCAACCTAGACAAGTGGTTAGGTCCCTTGTTCATTCTCCCTGGCTTGACCACAATTTCAAAATCATATTCCTGGAATAGCAATAGCCATATGAATATCCTTTCCCCCAACACTGGCTTGTTGACTAGGTATTTCAGTGCAGAGTGATTAGTGAACATCTTAAAGTGTCCTCCTAGGAGGTAGTGACAAAACTTCTGCAGTGCATACACCATGGCTAAACCTTCTCTCTAAGTGGTAGTGTAATTTATCTCAGTTGTTGATAACTTCCTGCTAGAAAAGGATAATAGATGGTCAATATATCCGGCTCCTGGTTGTGCTAGAACTTCTCCTAATGCAATAAATGATGCATTGACATGCACATGAAATTCTTTACTCCAATCTGGAAAAACAAGAATAGGCGCAGTAACCATTTTTTGTTTCAGTGTGTCAAATCTCTGTCAGCATTCTTCTGTCCAATTAAACTGATAATCTTTCTTCAAAAGCTTCTCCATAGGTGTTGTAATCTGTGCATAGACCTTAATGAATTTCATGTAGTATCCAGTATGTCCCAATGCAGTGCACAACTATCTGACTGAAGTAGGGAGTGGTAGATCAACAATAATGGAAATCTTGAATGGGTCTACCAGCAACCCCTGCTTACACACAATATGGCCTAGCAACACTCCAAAGGGTGAAAAAAAAATGCATTTCTTCAAGTTCAAGGCAATCTGACATTGTCTACACTTATCCAACATTAGTCTTAAACATTCAATATGACTTTTCAATAAGCTAAAAACAATCCAATCATCAAAATAGGCTTCCATAAATTTATGTAAAAACTCCTTGAATGCTTCGATCACCACCCTAGAAAATATGGCCGGTGCATTCTTCAGTACAAAAGGAATCACTGTGTATTGGTAGGATCCCCATTTTGTTGCAAATTTTATCTTATGGCGATCTTCCTTGGCAATCCTGATCTGGTGATAACCTGAAAATCCATTTGTGAAGGAGTAGACTTCCTGTCCTCCCACATTGTCTAACACTTCATCAGTAAACAGTGTAGGGAATGGATCATGTAAGAATGCATCATTTAGTTTCCTCAAGTCTACACAGATTTTGATATCTCCTATTTTCTTGTCTTGAACCACCATAGGGATAATCCATTCCGACTCTTCAACAAGTTCTATGATTACTTATTCCAACATTCTGTCTAATTCAATCTTAACTTTATCCTTATATTTGGGATTCAATCTGTAGGGTCTCTACTTGACTGGTCTTGTATCTGGTTTTAAGGGAATATTCGTTTCTCCCATGGGTCCTTTAATGCCCTTCATATCAGTGAACTTGGTTGGAAACAAGTGTTGATATCCATGCATTAACTTTGTAATCTTGTCAATAGTGGCATCATCCAAATAATCTCCAACGTTGGCCAGATTAGGTGCTTGCTCTGTCCCAATATTGAATTTCTTGATTTTAATTGGTTGTCCAATAAAAGGTACTTCGACTCCTGGCACTTATATGTCTCTCTGTCCATCTATTTCTGTGATTTTCACATTCCTAGGATCATCCTCTTCATCGGCATTGATATTGTAACATAATTGCAACTTCTAAAGAGGCGTAGTCCATTCATCGTCTTCTTGTTCAACATGGAGGTTAGGTGCCTCCTCAAATACTTTCTGTCTCACAACTTGTAAAGCTTGATCTACCGTAGGGTGCTAACTTTCAAATAGAAATGTAGCTACAAACTTCGGATTCATACCTTGCCAATATGTAATGGTGAGGCGCAGTTTCGCTTGAAGGTACCAGTTGATAAGTGTTGTATCCAGTGTTTTAATGAATTTATGCACCCACTATTCTTGAGGAATGTTGCTCCAGGCTTCCTCGCAACTTTGCACATGGTCTTTCGGGCAGCTTTGACCCGTGTATCTAACTTCACATCCTTCTATCTGATCTGAAAAATTAATTGTCATCAAAGTGTGACATTGCACCCAGTTCGTGATGTTCTACTTATGTGTTCCCCACCATCATGTTGGAGTTTCTTTCAAGGCCTCATCCAGTGCCAACAGTCTCTGTTGTACTGGTACAATTTTTTCAAATTCTAGTAAGAAATTTTCTAAGTGATTCAAACCATCAAAGGTGGGAAAATTACTTATTGTCGTGTCGATCCAACGAACTTCTCTAGTCAGTCTAACACATCTCCACAAGATACAAAAATGTAGGAACTGATGATGATCTGTCAGATCCTTCATGTTGATTTTGGGAAAGGACGTTGGTGAGTCATTCATGTGACTTTGACTACTCTGCATGCTGACTTAGACTGTACATCTCATCCCTCATTCGATCAAATTGCATAGATCCTCCCATCTTTGTTGACTGGGAATGGTGATTTTGAGTTGTCTTCAGTAGATTTTTTCCATTTCAGTATATTTGGAAAAAGTCAGCTTGGTGATGAAAACATATTTGATTTTGTGCTGGATGTTGAGGTCCAACTACAGAGTCTCTAGAAATGTCTTGCTTGTTATGCTATTCCTGAAAACTTGGAACTATACTTGGCCACCGTGGAAATATCATGCTTGTAGTCAGGAAGGGTCATTAGTTTGTCATTCAGAACTAGTAGACCAGGAATACCTTTCTTTTGCAAGGCATCGATCTTGCTAAAGAATCTTTGAAATCTGATATCCATGTTCTAGAATTTCTCCTCCAGCTGCAGCATTAATCCTCTTTTGGTCATAACTCTTTTAACTTAGAGGATAGTTTATGTCCTGTCTTCAACCTTCAAGTCTCCCAGCTCTTCCCTAGTCTCTAAATTCATAAATCTGATGATTTCATTTGCTTCTGTGGGTATTTCCCCTAGCTCTCCCTTTATATTGTCAATGGCTTGCCTGTTCCTCAACACTAGTTCCTATTGTTCAAACATAATTTGAACCATGGGCCAAATTTCATATATCGACTTGGATATGTCCATCCAAATTTTCTCCTTGGCTTCAGATAGTGTTTTTCCCATCGTTGGTTTCTTTTGTAGGTTCTCTATTTCCTACTTGAGTGTTTCTGATGTTTGCCTCTCAATGTTGTAGTTTTTTTGGTAGGAAGACTTAAGCTCCTTCAAATTCTCAACCTCCTTTTTCAGTCTATTGATTTCCATTCCTTGTAGGGTCATCTCCTCCATTGATTTTTCTAGATTTATAGATTTTTCCAGAGCTGTCAGTGGGGTGGCTGACGGAAGTTCTATTGTGGTGGTTGTTGATATAGTTGTTGTGTTAACTCCTATGAGGGGAACTGAACTCAGTAGGATGACTTCCATAGGTGTCGCTTGTTCCTTCTCATTTACTAATTGTTCCATCTCTACTTCCATCTCTTTTATTTGTGCATTTTCTTCCATGATCAACTTTAGCAACTCCTCCTTTTCACCTTTTGTCTCATCCATCTCTTTGGCCTGTGAATCTTCTGTAGGTGGTAGTTTTAGTTTCTTCCTTATAGATGTTGTGTCAGCATTTTTCTTCTTCAGCATCTCCTCAGCTGCTTTCACATTTGAGGGGTCATACCCAATTTTGAGCACCAATTCTCTTAAAGACCTAATACTGTTGTATTTTGCAAAAGATGACATTTTCTCTAGCTTTAATTGAGTCTGCACATTTTTCAGAGAAATCTGTAATTTTGCAGCAGTAGTGGAAGCATTGACCAATGCTGAGAAAACCATTTCTCCAGTCTGCCTGTGTAAATCCATCTGGTCAGCTCGATGTACATCTCTGGTGTTAAACTCAAATGATTCCCTCTTGTAATCAGTTATTTCCTTTGGATGGTGCACTTGTGCCTGAAAAAATGCCATGTGCATTCTCCCTTTCTCTGTATCAAAAGATGATAACAATCTGTGTTGTGTTGTGGACCTTTGCTTCCAGAAATGAGCATAGGTGTTGTTGGCCAACATCTAATTTTTCTTCTTAATTAAATCATATTTTTCAAAAATGCTTAGTTTTATAGATCTCGATGGAGGTTGGGTGATCACAGTGGTATTGGTATTCTTCTTTGAGGAAGAAGTAGACATCATATAATGACTTCTTGAGAAAGGTCATGAATTCTCCCCTTCGGCTACAGTTGTAGAATGGGTCTCTTCCTCTCCAAACCTATCGGTAGTGTGGGTATCTTTAGGCCTTTTCTTGTACACCTAGAAATCCTCTACTGATACTTCAGTGACTGAAGGCGAGACATCCTTTCTAGGACTTTTCTCTTTGGGTATCTGCGGTGTAGTTGTTTGTGAGATAATGACTGAAGGAGATTGGTGTTCTAATTCTTCCAGAGTGTTCACCTCCCACTCCATTTGATTCATAAAATTCTCTATCTCTAGCTTGGGTGCATGAACATATGGGGGATTTTTATTCTTCAATCTCATATCTATAATGATCCCAAACGGATCATAGTTCCATAGGAAACTTGTGCCGAACTTCATTTCCTTTAATAATTTGTCTACCTCTTCCTCGACAGCTTGACTGTTGCAAATAAAGGATCTTATCTGCCTCTTAATTCTCAATTGTTTCTTCTTCTTCAAAGACACAAAGTGTATATTGTCTAAATTGATCATTTTCCTGATGTATTCCAAGGAAAATATCCTAACCTGAACATATATGGGAATTTTATAAGGAGCCAGATCACATCCATAAATCCTGATTTCCGTGTGATTTTGATACAGATACCAGTCTTGAGTCTTGGCAAGATTCAAGAGGTGTAAAATTCTTTGGATATCCTCATTTATCCTTGGCTTTGGTCTACCACTGAGCATGCTTACCACTAGGTGATAAAACAACTCAATAAATATCTTAAAATTAGACTCCGTGGAGTTTCTTCTGAGTAGAGAAGTCCAAGAGGTGATGGTCTGTGGTTTTCCATCCTTATTGGTTGTGGAGCCTGATTATCTTCCTGATTCATAGGTCTTTTACTTTCATATGTGTTTATACCCCATGAAGTATTTAAACCCCAGAAGTATGTACACGCTTCCACGTGGGGGAGTGCAGAGGGGGGGTAGCCCCTCTGCGGGGTCTAGGGGGGCTATCCCCTTGGCTGGGGATCCTGGGGGAAAGAGGGCCCCCAGCGGGGGTTCAGGGGTAGCATCCCCCAATGGGGGTTCAGGGGCGAAGCCCCTGAAGGAAAAATTGCCTTGTAAATGTATATTGTAATTTCAATGTAAATCTAGACCGTTCATTATAAGGTCACAAATCTGACGATAGAGATTATGTTAGGGTTTTTTACCCTAGAAGGAAAACCTATTTTATGAGGGAAATGTATTGCGGCTATGGTGGATGGAGAATATTGTATTCTTAGATAGGAGACTTTGAAAGAAAGAAGAGGAATTTACATCAGGTTTTCTATAGGTTGTATCCCTTCATACGCTGGACAATAATAAAGGAAGGACCTGGAAATTTCTCTGGTGGATGTAGCCCACACTGGGTGAACCATGTAAATCTTTGTCTCTATTGTATTGTGTATCTTCTGTGTTTTGTTTATGTATTTGTTTTATTTTATTGCACAACGGTTTGATGGACGCATTGGACAAATTGTATGAAAATCCCTCAGCATCCAATAAAGTATTTCTAATGAAGAGATTATTTAATATGAATATGTCGGAAGGTGGGTCTATTGCAGATCATTTAAATGATTTTAATATGGTTACTAATCAACTAATTTCTGTAAAAGTGGACTTTGATGATGAGGTCAGGGCTCTTCTAATCTTGTGCTCATTGCCAAAAAGCTGGAACGACTTGGTCATGGTTGTAAGTAACTTTGTCCCTGGTTCAAATACTTTAAAATTTTATGATGTTGTTGGTGTTATCCTTAGTGGGGAAATGCGGAAGAAAAGCACAGGTGAGACATCGGGAAATGCGTTGAACATGGAGAATAGGGAAGACAAAAGGATAGAGGAAAGGGTTTCGAGAACCTTGGGAATTCTAGGAATGGCAGATCCAAATCGAAACTTGGAAAGATAGAGTGCTGGAATTGTGGGAAGAAAGGACATCTAAAGAAAGACTACAGAGCTCTAAAGAAAAAAAGAGATGGACAACAGGAGAGAAATCAGGAAGCAAATGTAACAGGTGATGTATTACAAGATGCTTTGATTCTTTCTGTAGATAATATTTATGAGTCTTGGGTAGTAGATTCAGGGGCTTCATTTCATGCCACACCCCATAGGAAACATTTTCTAGATTATGTTTAAGGTGATTTTGGACAGGTTCATTTGGGTGACGATGCACCATGCAAAATTGTTGGAATGGGAAAGGTAAAAATAAAGCAACCTAATGGAAACCAATGGTTGTTGAAAGGTAAGACATGTTCCAGATTTAAGAAAAAATCTAATTTCAATAGGGAAGTTGGCAAGTGAAGGTTGTATATCCATATTTACAGATAAGACATGGAATGTCATCAAAGGATCATTGGTGATAGTGAAAGGAGAGAAGGTAGGTACATTGTATTTATGTACTAGTAATACTAACTCTTCTATCTCTTTAGCTTCTACAAGAGTGGATACAACACTATGGCATCATAGGCTTGGACACATGAGTGAGAAGGGGATGCAGATACTTCACAAAAGAAATTTGTAGCCATATCTTAAACAAATTGATTTGGACTTCTGTAAGCATTGTGTTTATGGAAAACAGAAGAGAGTCAAATTTCTCAGAGTCGGAAAAGAAATGAAGAGTGAAAGGTTAGAGCTTGTGCATACATATGTATGGGGACCAGCTCATGTATCATCTCTTGGTGTCTCTCATTATTATGTTACTTTTATTGATGATGCAACTAGAAAAACTTGGGTTTATAGCATTCGACAAAAATATGTTGTTTTTGATACTTTTAAGAAATGGAAAGCTTTGGTTAAGAATGAGACAGGAAAAAAGGTGAAGTGTCTCAGATCAGATAATGGAGGTGAATATTGCGGCAAGGATTTTGATGATTACTATTCATACCATGGGATTCATATAGAGAAGACAGTTCCAAGAACACCATAAGAAAATGGTGTGTCAGAAAGGATGAATAGGACAATCCTGGAGTGTGCAAGGAGTATGAGATTGCATGTTGGTTTGCCCTTACAGTTTTGGGAAGATGTTGTAGATACTATTGTTTACTTAATAAACAAAGGACCTTCAAGCTCTTTGGATGGTAGAATTCCAGAGGAGGAATGGACAGGAAAAAAGGTAAGCTATTATTTTTTGAAAACTTTTGGTTGTGAAGCATTTGTCCATACTGATAAAGAAAATAGAACAAAGCTTGAAGAAAAATACAAGAAGTGTACCTTTATTGGACATGGTGTTAATGATTTTGGTTATCGCTTATGGGATTATGAAAATAAAAAAATCATTAGGAGTAGAGATGTCATATTCAATGAGAAGTTCATGTACAAAGATCAGTTGTAGGGAAAGAAACAGGAAAAAAAAAAACAAGAAAACACAGTGCTTGATGAGATCACTGAAAAAGGAATTCCAAAGGAACCAGAAAATCAAAATGTACAACAACAGGAGCAACAGGTACCTCAAACATCTGCAAGTGTTGTTAGAAAATCTACCAGGTTAAGTATACCCCCTGAACGATACTCTCCTTCATTGTATTATTTATTGTTGACTGATTCTGGTGAACCATAATGTTATGAAGAGGCAATGCAAGTAGACACCAAAAGGAAGTGGGAGCAAGGCATGAAAGAGGAAATAGATTCCTTGATAAATAACCATACTTGGGACTTGGTTCAGTTTCCTACAGGAAAAAGAGCATTGCAGAATAAATGGGTTTACAAGTTGAAGGAAGAAGATGGAGGAGAAAAGAATTACAAGGCTAGACTTGTTGTAAAGGGGTTTTCACAAAAAAAAGGTATATATTTTGATGAAATATTTTCTCCTGTTGTTAAAATGACTTCAATTAGAACTATTTTAAGTCTCGTGGTAGAAAAATATTTTCATCTTGAATAGTTAGACGTAAAAACAACTTTTCTCTATGGGGATTTGGAGGAAGAGATTTATATGCAGCAGCCACAGGGGTATGAGGTCAAAGGGAAGGAGAATTTGGTATGCAGGTTGAAGAAGAGCTTATATGGCCTAAAGTAATCTCCAAGGAAGTGGTACCTGAAGTTTGATAGGTTTATGATAGAACAGGGTTATAGTAGATGTCATTCTGATCACTCTGTTTATTTTAAAAAGATATAAAATGGAAGCTTTATTATCTTGCTATTGTATGTAGATGACATACTTGTTGCAGGGTCTAATATGCAGGATATAAATGTGCTCAAGAAGAAATTAGCCAATTCATTTGCGATGAAGGATTTGGGTGATGCAAAGAAAATCCTTGGTATGAGAATAAAAAGAGAGGAAAAATTGCAAACTGACATTGTGTCAGGGTGAGTACACAGAGAAGGTGTTGGAGAGGTTTAGAATGCAAAATGAAAAACCAGTTAGTGCACATTTGGCCATCCATTTCAAATTAACTAAGGAAATGTGTCTCAAGACACAAGAGGAGATAGAATACATGTCTAGGATCCCATATTCATCAACAGTTGGTAGCTTGATGTATGAAATGGTTTGCACAAGACCAGATATCGCACATGTAGTGGGAGTTGTGAGAAGATATATGAACAATCCAAGTAAAGAACATTAGGGGGGAGTAAAGTGTATTCTCAAATACTTGAGAGGTACTGGTAATCATGCATTATGTTTTGGAGGTTTAGAAATCGTTCTACAAGGATATGTTGATTCAGATATGGCAGGTGATAAAGATAGCAGAAGGAGTACCACAGGGTATGTGTTTACTATAGGTGGAACAACAGTAAGTTGGATTTCAAAACTACAAAAGGTTTTTTCACTTTCAACAACAGAGGCAGAGTATTTTGCTGGTACAGAGGCTAGTAAAGAGATTATTTGGTTACAGAGATTTATAGAGGAATTGGGAAAGAAGCAAGAGAATAGCAGGTTGTACTGTGACAGTGAGAGTGCCATTCATCTTGTAAAGAACTCAGCCTTCCATTCAAATAATAAGCATATATAGTTGAGGTACCACTTCATACGATCCGCCTTGGAAGATGGAAATTTGAAGTTGGAAAAGATACACACTAGCCAGAATCCTGCAAACATGTTAAAAAAGGGAGTAACCAAGGAAAAACTAAGTTCTTGCTCAGTTTCAGTTGGTCTTCAAGAATGAAGATGAAGATGAGGAATTTTCCAAGTCTAAGAAATTTCAGAGTCTAGCATATACAACAGCGGTGGAGTTGTTGAGATCAGTCTCCAAGTGGGAGATTGTTGGTTGTGGAGCCTGATTATCTTCCTGATTCAAAGGTCTTTTACTTTTAATTGTGTTTATACCCCATGAAGTATTTACACCCCAGAAGTATGTACACTCTTCCATGCGGGGGAGTGTAGAAAGGGGTTACCCCCTCTGTGAGGTTTGGGGGGGCTATCCCCCTGGCTGGGGGGTCTGGGGGCAAGAGGGGCTTCAAGGGAAGCATCCCCCAATGGGGGTTTGGGGACGAAGCCCCCAAAGGAAAAATTGCCTTGCAAATATATATTGTAATTTCATTATCAATCTGGACCGTTCATTATAAGGTCGCAGATCTAATGATAGAGATTATGTTAGGGTTTTTTTCCCTAGAAGGCAACCCTCTTTTATGAGGGAAATGTATTGTGCCTATGGTGGATGGCGAATATTGTATTCTGAGATAGGAGACTGTGAGAGAAAGAAGAGGAAGTTACAACGGGTTTGTTGTAGTTTGTATCCCTTCATATGCTGGATAATAATAAAGGAAGGACCTAGCAATTTCTCTGGTGGACGTAGCCCACACTAGGTGAACCACGTAAATCTATGTCTCTATTGTATTGTGTATCTTTTGTGTTTTGTTTCCGTATTTGTTTTATTTTATTGCTCCACGGTCCTGTTTTTCTAACAATCCTGGTCCATTTTCTGCATGGTGAATGTGAACTTATCTGCTTGAAAGAACATGAAGTAAGCTAGTATTGAAGAATACCGAAACATGACCTCTGTGGGAAATTTGAAAAATCTCTCATGCATGTTCTCAGCTATAAAAATGTTGTAATCGAACTGGGTGGTGGATTTTTCTTCAACAACGGAAATGGATAGGTAACCCAAGATGGGCTCTTCCACCCATTCATTTGAGAAGTAACCAAGCAGACAACATAACGATGAAATGATTTGATTCCCCTTTTCTGAAAACATGGAGGAATGGTAAGGGGGATTTTTCTTGGGGAATTGGGCATCCTGTGGGAGGAAAAGCTCAAAATTCTATGCTCTTTGGGGAAACGATAGATTCCAGTACTTTTCAGTTAGAACTTCAAGGGTGAAAGGAGAGGCGGATTCAACTCTAGATATTTTCATCATTTGATCAATGGACTCATGTGTGATAGTGAAAAGGATTTCTCCATACAATGAAACAATGGCTCTGTTATCGGGAAGGTAGTGCGCCTGGCACTTGAGGGAAAACTCGAGAAAATGGTGGACTTGGGGAAAAAGATACAGGGGGATATTGGACTCCTAGTGCACAATCTCATCACTTTGATCCAGGAAAGTGTCCCTAAACCAAGAATGCAATTAAGCTAGATCGAATTTGCACCCGGTCTCTAAGATTAGGTAGTCTTTATCGACTATTGGGATCCGATCGAGGTCAACAAGTGGTGGGAGGAATGGAATTTCCTCGACCTCTGATCTCTTAGATTTTGGCACCATCACTTCAAAAGGTACATACAATTGAAACAAAAAAAGTTAGTGGGTAATGGCTATGGCTGGGTCGTTGACTGAAACAGTGAAGGAAAATGAGTCTTTGGTGTATGGAGAGTGTGAGAAGTGTGAAAATAATAGATATGGGGTTAAAATTGGGTGAACGGGTATCCGTTGGGTGCGGGGGACAGGTTAGCAAGATAACAGATAGGTTATCCTGTAATAAATTGCCAACGGATCACTTGAGGTATGATGAGGTAGGTAAAGTGCGGGTGATGGGTGTGCCAGGATGATGTGGAGGGCGGTGATTGGAGGATAGGCGAATGGGATATGACATGTGATAGGTGAAAGGGGGGAATACACTAGCAGAGTAATGAGATGAGACTTATAAGAGGATGTAGTGGAAAATTATGTCATGAGGCAGAGGGATAGTGGAGAATGATGTCATGAGGTGGTGGTGGTATAGAAATGTCGGTATGGCAGTATGTTAGAGGGGGTGTATGGAAGTAAGTGGTTTGGAGAAGAGGGGGTCGAATGCAATAGATTTATGCCATGTTAGGATGGGGCCCGCCAGGGAAAACCGCCCATATCAGACACCCCCCCCCCCACACTGTTAAAGGTAGAACGGTCGAGGGGGGGTCCAGAATCTCTTGTCAGTCGTCCATCTATGGGTTTCTAGATTAACTGTAGATATATGCTCATTCTTTAGTATCCATATCGGACCCCCCACCCCACCATTAAAGATAGAATGGTCAGGTGGGTCATGAATTTCATCTCAGCCATAGATCTAGGCGCCAATAACTAAACCGTAGATCTATGTGCAATCTTTAATCTTCGGGCGTGAATAAAAATGTGCAGCGAAAACTTACGATAGTGATTTTTGTGGGTTTTTTCACTACTTCCCTTACATTTTGTCACCATGGGGTTAGGAAAAACACTTCAAACATCAAAATCATAAATTTTCATCCAACATCATGCATATTTTATTGAAGGAAAAAATGGCTAGTGTATGTCCTACCCTACCTACCTACACATCTATCCCAGATTAGACTATTGGGATAAGAAATTAGTCTACCCTGGGGCTATTTGACCAAGATTAGACAGTTTGATCAAATTTATTCACTAGCTAACCGAATCACTTCGCTAAGATTAAATAGTTTAGCTAATCTTATTCACTAATCCTATCAGCATAAATTCAAAAGAACTTGGCCATGTTTAAACTGTATGGATCAAGTCATCATTATTGCATGGGGATTTATCCATTTTCTTTCATGCCCTCTTTTATTCTTTTCTCATTTTTTCAATTTATTTTTCTTTCTTTTCTTTTCCTTTTCTTTTCCTTTCCTTTCCTTTTCTTTGTTTTTCTTTTCTTTTTCTTTCCTTTGCAAATCATTTGCAGAATGAAACTATATTTGCAAACCAAAAAAACTAAAGGGATAAAATTTCAGTCACCAGTTGATCCTATGAATCATAGGGTTATAACAGTGCCAATGCAATTTTTGGTCGATCCCGCTGTTCTGGTTCTGGTTCTATACCTTTTATACCATGTCCTTAGCATTTCTAGTACTTCACCTTCTGAACAAGAGAGAGTTTTACTCTTCCCGAGTTCTCTCCCTCCAAGTCTTGATGAGGTTCCCTTTTATTGGGGTGGTCTCATGGGGTATTCAATGCCCCCACCTATGCCTTTTCCAGGAAGAGACATTATCCAATATATCACGGAGATGATAACCTCCATTATCACTTTGTCCTCCTCAACTTGGAGAGCTTTGGGTCTTCCCAAGCTTGTGTCAGTTCATCATAAGACACTTACTTTCCGTAGAAGACCAGTACAAAAGCCTTGGCCTCCCCCTTTACATGTTGATTAGAACAACATAAAACAAGCCTTAGTTAAGCTCTTTTCCGACTTGTCTAAAAACCGAAAAGATTTTCTAGTGATTTGTCCCTTTCACACTCGTTAAATTGGATTTGAAAGGACATGAGTCTTAGTTAAGATCTTTCTTGACTCCTTACCAAAAATAGAAAATATTTCTGAGTGAACTTGTCTTTTTCACACTCGTAAATTGGATTTGAAAAGATGTCTATTTGGCACAAGGTTACCCCTTTTTAATGCCGAGTAGACTAAAAGACATAAAAAAGGACATTTTTTGGTGTTAAGCTGTGATTGCATCTCATGCCCTCGCTTTCATTTTTGAGCCTTTAGCCAGTTCTAGATGCCATGATAGGTGGAGGAGGTTGAACAAAAACATGTGTCATTGGAGGGGAAGTGACATAAGTTGTTGAGGAGGAAGGGCTGGGAGGAACAAAGTGAGTTGGTTGAGGTTTTACAGAAGCTGCAGCAATAGTTAAGAAAGAAAGTTTGACTGACTGTTGGAAGTGAGCTTGGTATAAGGCTTGATCAAGGTTTGCTACTAAATTTTCTAACTTGTCAAATTCCTGAAGAAATATTTGATCAACGTCTGCTCTGGGAGAGAGTATTTTAGGGGTTCGAGGTTGCAGGATGGTTTGATCTAAAACTATTTTAGTCACAAAGCTATTAGATTTTGTTCTAAAAATGCTTTCTGGATTGTCAAATGCTATCGCAGGTTCTGGATCTGGGTGAGATCTGGTGTAAGCTCTTTTAGGAGCCATAATTTTTAATTTTTATGGATTTAAACTAATATGTACAAACTTTTAACAACCTATAAACATTATATCTTCTTAGATTTTGTGATTAGTTCAGAAATAAAGTTTTCTTCTAGGGAAAAGAAATCGTGGGATTGAAAGTTTGTTTAGTTCCCTAGTATGGTCACCACTATGTTAAAACTCTGTAAATTCCTAGAAGTTGTCGGGAGGTAGAAGAAATTTATCAAAGGTAACTTTATCCAACCACTTCGAACTTGGGATCTAGCCCTACCAGTTTCAGAGACAAATCTCTCTGTAAGATTTAACTATGTTTTAGATTTCAGATATTAAGCTAGTTCTATAAATAAGACCGTGTTGTTTGTTTTGTAAATTGGCTAAAATGGGGTTTATGCATCCATTGGGCTATGGCGTCTGTTTTATAAAGGTACACATCAAGAAAAGATTTTAAAAGGTATTTTCACAGGGAAGGATAATGAAACTGTTGGATTCTTTATAATAAAATGATGGACAGCCGAAAAGGTGAGATTATCAATCAGAGTAAAGAAGCAATTACGACTTTCTTTACTTAAACATCATAAGCTAAACATTTAGATCTTCAAAAGTTGGAAACAGGGTATATGACCCTAAATCCTACAACTTTCGCTACTTTTAAATGATCAGATTTAGAAAAACAAAATGATTACTAAGAGGGATAAACATTCAACAAAGAGGAGAAAACTTCATCAATAGTTAACATGCAGGAATCCTGTGAAACATCCCTTTATATTACTAGAGGATCTCTTTGATAAAAATTACAGTGCTTACAACTTGCTACGGCATAAAGATCAACCCTCAATACTTCCAAGTTCAAAGTATTTATAATCAAAATTACAAATGACCATGTCTTTAATGATCAGGACGTGGTCGATTCTAAATATAACTAACTAGATAACAAGATATAAAAATGTAGGAATTGATGATGATTTGTCGGATCCTTGATGATTTTGGGGAAGGTCGTTAGTGAGTCATTCACATGACTTTGACTGCTCTGCATACTGAGTCAGAATATACATCTCATCCCTCATTCGATCAAATTACACAGATCCTCCCATCTTTATTGACTAGGAATGGTGATTTTGAGCACTCTTCTGTAGATTTCATCCATTTCAGTCTGTTTTGAAAAATTTGGCTTGGTGATGAAAACATATTTGATTTTTTGCTGAACGCTGAGGTCTAGTTGTAGAGTCTCTAGAAATGCCTTGCCTATTATGCTACCCTATATTCCTGAAAACTTGGAACTATCCTTTGCCACCATGGAAATCTTCTGCTTGTAGTAAGGAAGGGTCATTAGTTTTTCATTTATAACCAGTAGACTAGGAAGACCTTTCTTTTGCAAGGCATCGATCTTGCTGAAGAATATTTGAACTCCGATATCCATGTTCTGGACTTTCTCCTCCAGCTGCAACATTAATCTTCTTTTGGTCAGAACTCTTTTAACTTCAAGGATAGTTTCCATCCTATCTTCAACCTTCAGGTCTTCCCAATCTCCCCTAGTCTTCGAATTCAAAAATATGATGATTTCATTTGCTTCTGTGGGCATTTCCCCCAACTCTCCCTTTATCTTTTCAATGGCCTTCCTGCTCCTCAACACTAGTTCCTGTTGTTCAAACATAATTTGAACCATGGTCCAAATTCATTTATGGAGTTGGAGATGTCCATCCAAATGTTCTCCTTGGCTTTAGATAGTGTTTTGCCCACCACTATTTTCTTTTGCAGCTGTTGTATTTCCTGCTTGAGTTTTTCTGATGTTTGCCTCTCAATGTTGTAGTTTGTTTCGTAGGAATACCTAAGCTCCTGGATATTCTCAACCTCCTTTTTCAATCTATTGATTTCCATTCCTTGTAGGGTCATCTCCTCCATTGATTTTGCTAGCTCTATAGATATTTCCAGAGCTGTCAGTGGGGTGGCTGATGGAAGTTATGTTGTGGTGGTTTTTGATTGAGTTGTTGTGTTAACTCCTGTGAGGGGAAACACACTCAGTGGGATGACTTCTATAGGTGTTGCTTGTTCCTTCTCCTTTACTAACCGTTCCATCTCTGCTTCCATCTCTTTTATTTATGCATTTTGTTCCATGATCAACTTTAGCATCTCCTCCTTTTCACCTTTTGTCTCAGCCATCTCTTTTGCATGTGAGTCTTCTATAGGTAGAATTTTTATTTTCTTCCTTAGAGATTCTATGTCATCATTTTTATTCTTGAGCATCTCCTCAGCTGCTTTCACATTTGAGGGGTCATACCCAATTTTGAGCACCAATTCTTCTAAATACTTAATCCTGTTATATTTTGCAAAAGATGATATTTTCTCCAGCTTTAATTGAGTCTGAACATTGTTCAGAGAAATTTGTAATTTTACAGCAGTAGTGGAAGCATTGGCTAATGTTGAGAAAACCCATTCTCTAGTCTGCCTGCACAAATCCATATGGTCAGCTAGATGTACATCTCTGGTTTTAAACTCAAACATTTCCCTCTTGTAATCAGTGATTTCCTTTGGATGGGGCACTTGTGCCTGCAAAAATTCCATGTGCATTCTCTCTTTCTTTGTATCAAAATCCGATAACAATTTGTGTTGTGCCATGCATGTTTTCTTCCAGAACTTAGCATAGGTGTTGTTGGTCAGCATCTGATTTTTCTTCTTAATAAAATCATATTTTTCAAAAATGCTCAGTTTTACAGATCCTGGTGCAGGTTGGGTGATCACAGTGGTATCGATTTGCTTCTTTGAGGAAGAAGTAGAAATCATCTGATGACTCCTTGAGAAAGGTGATGAATTCTCCCCTTCGGTTACAGTGGTAGAGTGGGTCCCTTCCTCTCCAGACCTATCAGTAGTGTGAGTAGATTTAAGCCTTTTCTTGTACACCTGGAAATCCTCTGTCGATACTTCAGTGACTGAAGGCAAGACATCCTTTCTGGGTATTTTCTCTTTGGGTATCTACGGTGTAGCTATTTGCGAGATAATGGGTAAAGGAGATTGTTGTTCTACTTCTTCCAGAGTGTTCACCTCCCACTCCATTTGATTCATAAACTTCTCTATCTCTAGCTTGGGTGCATGAACATATGGGAAATTTTTATTCTTCAATCTCATCTCTGTAATGATCCCACACAGATCATAGTGCCACAGGAGACTTGTGCCAAACTTCATTTCCTTTAATAATTTTTTTGCCTCTTCCCCGGCAGCTCGACTATTGCAGATAAAGGATCCTATATGCCCCTTAATTCTTAACTATTGTTTCTTCTTCAAAGACACAAAGTGTATATCATCTGAATTGATCATTTGCCTAATGTATCCTGATTTCCACGTGATTCTGATGCAAATACTAATCTCCAGTCTTTGCGAGATCCAAGAGGTGTAAAATTCTTCGGATATCTGTTAAGAACCAAACATCAATATAGCATAGAAAAACCTCAAGAAAAATACTCAATGCCTTGAAAAAGAGATAATTTCAGATAATAAGCCTCTTCGAGGGGGAAACCTCCTTTTACCCCACTTAAATGTTCAAGTACAAGATGATTCAAAATGAAAATGTCTCCTTGGTATATATAGGAGACTAG
>ML794542.1:183124-222732 GCA_009831015.1 Picea engelmannii
CCCCCCCCCGATCGCTAAAGGCAGAACAACAAGGGGGCTTTGGAATGAAACCTCAGTCATAGATTTGGGAGGGTGGACTCTAGCCATCTAGATCTCCTCGTTTCTTACCTTAATGCACATTCATGCCCCAGCTTAAAGACAACATCTCTTCCTCGCATCTGACGGTCGTTACAGACCCTGAGATCCTCCGGAATAATCTCGTCCTTTCATTAGGACTTATCATTATGAGAGTCCGAACTCTCGATCACGGGGCTCCCGAATTCTTGATCCCCAGTTTCTTGATGTGGCTAATATTTTGACACGTAGCCTCCGTAAATCGGTCAGTCCAGATCTATCCCGTGATTTCCACCATGGAAAGTCTCGATCTCTCATCATCAAGACTCTCGATTCCACGATTCTCGATTTTCTGAAATGGGTAATCTTATGACACGTGGCCTCCGTAATTCGGACGACTCAGATATGTTCTGGGGTTTTCACCATGGAAAATCCCAAACTCTCATCATCAGTATTCCCGATTCCATGATTCTCGATTTCCCGAAATGGGTAATCTTACGACACGTGGCCTCCGTCATTCGGATGAATCAGATCTATTTCGGGATTTTCACCATGGAAAATCTCGAACTCTCGTCATCAAGATTCCCGATTTTGCGATTCCCGATTTCTCGAAATGGGTAATCTTACGACACGTGGCCTCCGTCATTCAGATGACTTAGATCTATTCCAGGGCTTTCGACCCTATACACTAGGGTATTAACCCTCGGGTAACTCCTAACATATCCAACGACTATCAGGTTTTCCAACCGAGATCTGACGGCTCAGATTGGTTCCTACCCGTGCATTCTTCCATGACTCCCTGGACGTGGAAAAATCAACGGTCCAGATACTCCCATGGACCTTGGAGATATATGGTCCCGAATTCTTCATTGTCCATGAAGACACAAAAAACAAATGGGTAAGGCATTTAACACCCTACTTACTCCTACCAATCTATCAGTCATGTGTGACCACAGGTTTCCTGATGGAATCTCGTCTGTCGATTAATATCTATCAGGGTTAAGGCACTTAACACTCCATCTTCTTCTTCCGATCTGACAGTCGTGAGTGACCACATATCTCTCGACGGAATCTCATCCGTTGATTCGATACTTCATCCTTATGCCGCCAACTCATGTTTTCAAGAGGATCGTTCCTCCTCGTGCAGGGTTACTAAGGCCTTACGCCTTCCCATTCGCTTTCCCGGTTCTTGTTGGGCTTTTCAAGGAGGGTATCTCTATGGGGAGGTTCTTACCCGGGGTACTATGTGAGGCATATAAGGGTACCTTTCTCCCACGAATCAGACATGCGATCTGAATTAGGTCAGTAAGCATATAAATAGTGATTTATCAAGACATAAGCCATGCGTAGTCTTTCCTTTATAAACATGCATCTACTAGTATTGATCAAAACACCATACATACATTCTTACAATGAAATCATTCACAGTTTCACATCTTATGGGCATAATTATCAGAATAAACATATATATTTCAATATGCCAGAGGCAAAACACTTATCATAAATAACACCAGGGGTCAAGCAACTACTGAGAGGGGTGCTCGTTTCCACCCAACCATAGGCTCAGCGAATCCCAGTGGATTTACCACTAGCCACCCCCGAGCTGAGACCACGATGTTGTGAGACTGCGTCTCTGTTTTCCAGTGACCAGGAGCGAAGGTTAATCTCCTTTCTCTCTGCTATCACTCACTCTGTGTAATGAGAGTTCTCCTTCTCCCCTCGTGTCTGCCCCCAATCGCTTCTACCCCACACCTTATCCTCTTGCGAGGTTGTGTGTAGCGCGATTTCCCTCGCACTTGTCAGTCATGATGGCTCTACGGATGGGCGGTTCACCTCCCCATCCCTCATTAATTTCCGAGGAGCCATCAACCTTCCATCCTGCAAGACATTTAATTAAGGGCCAGCGAGCCGCTTTTGGTTCTCTGGGCCAGTGAAGTCCAAATACGGTATTAATTCTCGGTGGAAGTTAGTGCCACCTTTCCAGGTGCCTTCCACTTCCATCGTGGTCTCTTTTTCAGCACATCCCCTCTCAGCAGTCCTGCAATATAAATTCATAATGTTACTCACATTCATTGACCTTTTCCATAAGGTCCATTCACATCACATATTCACATTCATGAGTTTGCCACAGTTCTGGCTAGTCCAGTTATTTTTACAAACTGGGGGAAATAGGGTGTTACACTTGGGTGCATGAACATACGGGGAATTTTTATTCTTCAATCTCATCTTTGTAATTATCCCACATGGATCATAGTTCCACAGGAAACTTGTGCTAAAATTAATTTCCTTTAATAATTTATCTGCCTCCTCCCCGACAACTCAACTGTTGCAAATAAAGGATCATATCTTCCCCTTAATTCTCAACTCTTGTTTCTTCTTCAAAGACACAAAGTGTATTTCGTCTGAATTGATCATTTTCTTGATCTATTCCAATGCAAATATCCTAACCAGAAAATATCTGGGAAGTTTATAAGGAGCTAACTCGCATCCATAAATCCTGATGTCCTTGTGATTTTTATAGAAATACCAGTCTCCAGTATTGGCAAGATCCAAGAGGTGTAAAATTCTTTGGATCTCCTCATTTATCCTTGGCTCTGGTCTAGCATTGAGCATGCTTACTAGTGGGTGATAAAACAACTCAATAAATAGCTTGAAATTAAACTATGTGGAGTTTCTTCTGAGTAGCAAAGTCCAAGAGGTGACGGGCTATGGTTTGTTGTCCTTGTCCATTTTCAGCATGGTGAATGAAAACTTATCTTCTTTAAAGAACATGAACATGTAAGCCAGTATTGAAGAATACCGGAACATGCCCTCTGTGGGAAATTTGAAAAACTTCTCATGCATGTTCTTAGCTATAAAATTGTTGTAATCGAACTGGGTGGTGGCTTTTTCTTCGGCAACAAAAATAGATAGGTAACACAAGATGGGCTTGTCCACCCATTCATCTGAGAAGCAACCAAGCAGACAACAAAATGATGAAATGATTTGATATCCCTTTTCTAAAAACATGGAGGAATGGTAAGGGGGGTTTTTCTTGGGTAATTGGGCATCCCTGTGGGAGGAAAAGATCAAAAATCTGCACCCTCTGGGGAAACGACATATTCTGCTACTTTTCAGTTACAACTTCAAGGGTGAAAGGAGAGGCAGATTCGGCTCTAGATATTTGCATCATTTGATTAATGGAATCGGGTGTGATAGTGAAAAGGGTTTCTCCAAACGATGAAACAATGGCTCTCTTATTGGGAAGGTAGTGCACCTGGCACTTTAGGGTGAACTCGGGAAAATAAATGGTGGACTTGGGGAAAACGATGCAGGGGGAGATTGGACTCCCAGAGCCCAATCTTGTCACTTGGATTCAAGAAAGTGTCTCTAAACCACGAATGCAATTCGGCCAGATTGAATTCACACCTGGTCTTTGAGATCATATAGTCTTTATCGACTAGTGGGATTTGATCGAGGTCAATAGGAGGTGGGAGCAATGGATTTTTCTCAACCTTTGATCTCTTATATTTTGGCGCCATCACTTCAAAAGGTACCTGTAATTAAAACAAAAAATGTTAGCGGGTAATGGCTATGGTTGGGTCCCTGACTGAAACAGTGAGGGAAAATGAGTCTCTGGTGTATGGAGAGTGTGAGCAGTGTCAAAATGGAAGATAAGGGGTTAACATTGGGAAAACGTGTATCCGTTGGGTGTGGGGGACAGGTCAACAAGCTAACAAATATGTTAGCCTGTGATAAATGGCCAACAGGTCACTTGAGGTATGAGGAGGCAAGTAAAGGACGGGTGACGGGTGTGCCAGGATGATGTGGAGGGTAGTGATTGGAAGATAGGAGAATGGGATATGACATGTGACAGGTGAAAGGGGGGAATACACTGGCAGAGTAATGAGATGAGACTTATAAGAGGATGTAGTGGAAAATAACGTCATGAGGCGGCGGGATAGTGGAGAATGATGTCATGAGGCAGAGGCAATATAGCAATGTCGGTATGGTAGTATGTTGGAGGGGGGGTATGGAAGTAAGTGGTTTGGAGAAAAGGGGGTCTGACGCAATAGATTTACACCACGTTAGGATGGGGCTCACTGGGAAAAACTGCCCATATCAGACCCCGCCCCATCGTTAAAGGTAGAACGGTCGAGGGGGCGGGGTTCGAAATCTCTTGTCGGTCATCCATCTGCGCGTTGTTAGATTAACCATAGATCTATGTGCTTTCTTTAGTCTCCATATCATAACCCCCCCCCCCCCCATCATTAAAGATAGAATGGTTGGGGGGGTCCAGAATTTCATCTCAACCATAGATCTAGGCGCTAATAACTCAACCGTAGATCTATGTGCAATCTTTAATCTCCGGGCACGAATTAAAATGTGTAGCGAAAACTTAGGATAATGCTTTTTGTGGGTTTTTGTGTTGCTTCCCTTACATTTTGTCACCATGGGGTTAGGAAAATCACTTCAAATATCAAAATCATGAATTTTCATCCAACATCATGCATGTTTTATTGAAGGAAAAACTGGCTAGTCTATGTCCTCCCCTACCTACCTACACATTTAGCCCATATTAGACTGTTGGGATAAGAAATTACTCTACCCTGGGGCTATTTGACCAATATTAGATAGTTTGATCAAATTTATTCACTAGCTAACCTAATCACTTGGCTAAGATTAAACAGTTTAGCCAAGCTTATTCACTAATCCTATCAGCATAAATTCACAAGGACTTGTCCATGTTTAAACTATATGGATCAAGTCATCATTATTGTATGGGGCTTTATCCATTTTATTTTATGCCCTCTTTTATTCTTTTCTCATTTTTTCAATTTCTTTTTCTTTCTTTTCTTTTCCTTTTCTTTTCTTTTCTTCTTCTTTCCTTTGCAAATCATTTGCAGAATGAAACATTATTTTCAAACCAAAAACACTAAAGGGATAAAATTTTAGTCACCCATTGATCCTATGAATCATAGGGTTATAACAGTGGCTTCACCTGGGGATGGTACTCTCCTTGTGGAGTGCTAAGAATCATGCTTCATGATGTCCTGAAAGATATTCTCTAGAGCTTCTTCTGCTATCTGATTTGTTTTATTTTGAAAATTTTGGTGACATTGTCCAATGGATTAGGGCCTTCTCTGTGGGCTTCAACCATCTGATCAAGTCATCCACTCATAAATTGCAAGTAAAATAAATGGTTTGTACAATGGAAATGGGTGGCAGAGTTCTTTATTGGGGTGGTGAATAATGCTTCAGCATCCTGCCATTCACAGGTCCGCCTGCCAAGTTTGTTCCATCACTGTTGTTGAGCAGGAAAGCATTATTTCCTCTGAATGCTTGAATAATGTAAGGGCCCTTCCAAAGACTGTCAAAATTCCCATGTTTACCCTTATCTTAATTTCTAGCATCCCACTTCATTACCAAGTCACCTAACTCAAAATCATCATCTTTGGTTCTTTTGTCAAAAATCTTTTTGATGTTTTCCTAGATGACCTGAGTTTTGTTGTATACTTCTTCCCTAGACTGCTACAAATGGATCATCTGGTTTATTCTTCTTTGGGAATCATTTGGCTCATCTTGCATCTCTTGCAAAAGTTTCATGATAGGGACCCCCAAATAGGTATGGAAAACTTCTTCAGTGTCATAAACCAACTGGTATGGAGACATACCAATTAATCTCTTGGTATGTTAGCCCAAACTAAGAAAACCATCTTGTTATGACAGGACTTCTTATTTTCTTCCAGCGTCTTCTTAATGATATTCACCAGAGTTTTATTGGAGGACTCAACTAGCCCATTTCCCTAAGGGTAATAAGTTGTGGAGTGTCCAAAAGTAATGAGATATTGGCTACAAAACTCTATGAGCCTTTTGGATCAGAAGGTTGTTGCATTGTTAGTTATGATTTTTCTAGGACATCCAAAACGAGACAAAATATGATTTTCTAGAAATTTAATGATGACAGAGTCAGTGGCTTGCCTTCATGGTACAACTTCGGTCCACTTCGTAAAATAGTCTGTGGTGGTAAGAATCCACCTGTGTTGGCCAGAAAAAGGAGGGTGTATCTCTCCGACGAATTCCAAACCCCATTGCTAGAAAGGAGCTTCAACTGAGATGGGTTTCAGGGGAAAAGGTAGAAGTTTCTTTTTACCTTTGAACACTTGACATTTATGGCATGAGGTGACTTTTTTATGTACATCAGCAAACAATGTGGGCCAGTAAAACCCAGCTCAGAGGATCTTATTAGCTGTAGTCTTCCAACTTAGATGCCCACCACAATCACCTGCATGAAAATCCTTCAAAACCTTGTCAACTTCATCTTTTAACAAGCAATTTAGCAAAATACCTCCAAGATCTTTCCAATAAATATTACCTTCTAGAATACAAAATTTCAATGCTTTTAACTTCAAAATCCTAGATTTAGTTTTAGTTAGACCAGGGGGAGCTTGTAAATTATGTAGGACAAATAGAAGGTCTACGTACCATGGAAAGTTTAGGAATACCTCTTTCATGCTTGGAGTCGCCTGCTCTCCCTGCTCATCTACTGCAGCCAAGAAATTGATATCTAAAGCATGGAAATTAGATTCAGCCATCAACTTTGCTAGACCTTGACCTTTGATCAGTTTAGTAGGCATAATCTCTATATATTATTCCAGAATAACAGAAATCCAGTTTCCTCTTCTACCATCCAGATTATCCTTAGTTATAATATCCTTTACCACTACATTTGGAACACAAGCAATTGTGTGGGAATGGATAATATAGACTGTAAAATTATTTATGGATTTCACCAGAGAAAAAGATTGTTTATCCATTATTTTATAATTCAATGTAGCATCTCTCAAGGATTTGCTGAAAAAGGCTATGGGTTGTTCATACCCTTTGTTGTTTTTCTGCAGTAGTACTGTTGCGATGGTGTGTTTGGATGCAAAAGAGAAAAGGTAAAAATCTTTGGTGAAGTCTGGATTGATCAATACTGGAGCTTGTGTGAGTGCATGTTTAACCTGCTCAAATGAATACTTGGATTCAGTGTTCCATTTTATTTTTGTGTCTTTTTTCAACATATTTTTGATGTTCCTGAGCAGCTTAGCCAAGTTGGGTATGAATCTTCTTAGGAAGTTTATTTTTCCAATGAAAGATTGTAACTCTTTAATGTTCCTAGGGTGTTCCAGTTTCTGGATGGCCTCTATTCTGCTGGGATCTATTTTAATTCCGTCCTTAGAGATTATGTGTCCAAACAACTTGCCTTCCTCTAACCCGAAAAGGATTTTCTTGGGATTCAAGGAGATCCCAAATTTTTTGCACTTCTCAAACACTCATCTAAGGTGTTGTAAATGTTCCTCGTCAGATTGGGAGTAAACTGTTACATTGTCCAAATAAATGACTATAAATTTGCCAAGCTCGTCCATAAAAGTAGTGTCCATTGCTCTTTGGAAAGTGGCACCAACATTCTTCAAAACAAAGCACATCTTAACATACAAGAAGGTTCCCTAGGGTGTGGTAAAGGCTCTTTTCTCCTGATCATCTGGGTGGACGAGAACTTGGTTATAGCCTGAGAAATTGTCTAGTAAGGAGATTCTACTGGCTCCAACTACCTTTTGTAATATGTGGTCCATTTTGGGCAAAGGGTAATTTTATTTTAGGGAGACCTTGTTCAGGATTCAGAAATCAATGCAAAGATTGATTTTGTCAGTTTTCTTTCTGGTCGGAACCAGATTAGAAACCCATTTGGAAAATCTTAAGGGAACTATGATTTTCGCATCATACATATTCTTAATCTCTTTTTCTATCAGGGGAAGTAACTTGGGATTGATTCTCCTAAGCTTCTTTCTGAAAGTTTTGTGTTCTTCTTTTACTGGGATCCTATGTTGTATGATGCTTGTGTCATACGATTTTAAATCTTCATAACCCCAAGCAAACACGTCTACATATTCCTTAAAAAGTTCAATGTATTTGAGTTTTTTCTTAGGGGTAAATACTTGGAAAGTTTTACCATCTTGGGCTTCTCTTATGTCCCTATGTTACATTCTTCAACCTCCTTACCACTAGCTTCAATTTTGGGTTTTTTCGCTACATCGTTAAAATCAAACAGGCCTCTAATAGAACTAAACCTCTAGGTAACACATTTTTTTTTAAATGAAAAATATCAGAATCTACTTCATCTTCATTCAATTCATCTGAATCTACTTCATTCACACTACCATTTTCAAAAACAGATTTATTTACATCGTCGTCATGATTTTCTAAGTCTACATTTGAACATTCGAAGTCATTTTTACATTGTATAAAATCTTCAATTTGATCGTCATTCCCAAATACCTTCCAGTATCTGATGTTGTCTTGGACATTCAGTATACACTTCACCTCTATTGTGTATTGGTGAGTAGAATAGAAAGGTATCTTGCATGTAGCTTCCAACGTAGCCAGTCTGTCTGCTAATATGTTTTGTCCCCTAGGTATCACCTGCAAATAAATTTCTGTGAAACATTGAAGGGTATCTAAAACAACATTCCTATAATCTCTAAGTCTGGGATGTTTGTCTGCATACTCACCTTTAATTTGTTTGATAGTCAATTCATAATCACCTCTTACCATAATTAGTTTGGCACCAACTTTCTTCAGTAGTTTCAGGTCGAGCATCAAAACTTCCTACTCGGCTATGTTGTTAGTGCACTGAAAATTCAGTTTGTAAGAGTGGCTCTCTGAATACCTTGATTTGTTATTATGCAACCAAAATCCATATCCAGCTCCCTCCTTGCTCATAGCTCCATCGAGATCCATGCTGCAGAAATCTGTTGGCAGTTCCTCACTTTCTACAGTTGCAGTTCTTCTTACCTCATTGATGTCTTTATCTTCTTTCAGATCAGGTGTATCATCTTCCAGCTGAGCAATTTGTTCTTCTAGGTCACCATCGTTATACAAAATGAAGGAATCTGGATCAGAGTGTGTAGAGTATAGTGGATAGTTATGTGGATTTTCTGGACTGTTGACCGTGTATTTCATTAGAGTCTCTCTGTACAGCCTTATCTGTTGTCTGAATACCCGGACCATGGCATAAGACATGTCTAACTGAAAAGTTCCTTTCAACTTGCCCCCCCAAGATCTGGATAGAAACATACCATATTTCGGGGGGACGTCTACAACCACAACATCCATAACCATCATTTTTGTCGGAATTTGAACCAGAGTGATACATAAATCTTTAATCAACCCTATGCATCTAACCTTGTTGGAGTCAAAGGAATGCAAATCCTTGTAGGGTTTGGTGACCTAAAGTCCCAACTTCTCCATCACTGCTTTGGGCATCAGGTTGTGAGAGGTGCCTGAATCCAGCATAGCATTGTGAAAAATCATGTCATGGATATTCAGGCTGATGTAGAAAGGAGCAACGACACCGGTATCAATCTAACCTTCAACTTCAGGGCCAAACAGGAGCTCATGTTGATCATCAATAAGATTTACTGTATCTAAATGATCTTCTGATGCAATAGTCAAGGCCTTCATTCCTATCTATGGCTCGATGCTCAATGATTTAATCACCTGTGACTTGTAAGAGTTCTTACTCATCATCTCAGAAAGGGGAATGGGAATCTTCAATTTGACTAATTCCCCTTCAAGGCTGAAAGTAGTATAAGCTTTGCTTAGGCTCTGCATTTTTTATTTGTCTACCATGGTCCTCTAGACAGAAGCACTTGGTTGACTAGTTGATGAAACGTTGGTATGATTTGATCTTTGTAGAATTGTAGGGTTTCTTTTTGCAGGAGATTCGGCATTACCTTTCTCAAGGATTTTCTTTGTAGAACTCTCTGAAGTCTTCTTGGTCTCGACTGTTTTCTTCATTTCAGTTTCCTTCTTTGGAGGATTGTCATTCATCTTTTTTATTCTCAGATTGTACTACCTGTGTACCTCCATTATGGCATTTTCAAATGCCTGTTGTTTTGTTTCCTCAATTTCCTCATTTACCTCTGTTTGCAAAAGAAGAAAAAGCTCTTTCTCTTCCTGAGTCAGAAATATGGATTCATCATCGTGAATGCCCATGAGGTTTATATGTGTGTCATCCAATTCTTCGATTATGTCCTCACCTTCATCAGCATAATTTTCTTCAAGGGGTGGTTTTATCTGCTGATCAGGACCCCTCTGTTCTCTTTGATCTCTAGGATCTCTCTGCCTGATTTGGGCAAGATTTCTTCTGAAGTTTGGATTATGAATCTAAGGAGCATCTTGGTTTTCTCTGGGAGGATATCTTTCATCTATAGTAAGTCTCTCCATCATCCTTTCCATTGCTCTAGTTAAAGAATCTAGTTTGGCATATGAAGAGGCAATGGAAGGCTCCTCTTTTATCATGCCCCTCCTTTCTGTCCTCTGTCGGGATCTTCTAGCTAATAGGTTGGCTTCTACACTTACTGTACTTTTCTACATGTCTTCCAGAGTAGTGAAATTTCTTTCCCTTAACTGATATGAAATATCAACGTCGAAACCATCAGGGATTTTATTAATGCCAATCCTTGAGGTGGTTTGATATCTACCGGAATTGCATTGTAAAAATTGTTGAAGCGGGTGCAATAATCCTGCACTGTCTCTCCTTGGTTCCTTCTGATGTTTTTGTATTCTGACAAAATTTGGAGAGGATTTTTCTTTACCTCCCATCTATCGAGAAAACTTCTTTGAAAATCGACAAGGTCAACCATAGAAGAAGGATGTAAGGCTTTGAACCATTTCTTCACATCCCCGTTCAAACTCTGTGCGAAGAGTCTCATTTGAACATCAACTTCATCTACTTCCTACAAATCAAAATAGTCATTCATTTTGTCAACGTGTTGTTGTGCATTTAGAGGCCCAGTACCATCGAACTGTGGAATTCTTGTTTGATATTCCTGGGGCATGGCATGTAAGGGAGCGACCAACACCAAGGGAGCATATATGGTTGCCATGATAGGTGGAGGAGGCTGAACAACAACCTGTTTGATTGGAGGAGAAGCGACAGAAGTTGTGGAGAAGGAACGGTTGGGAGGAATAGAGTGAGTTGGTTGGGGTTTTATAGAAGCTGCAACAATAGTTAAGGAAAAAAGTTTGACTGACTGCTGGAAGTTAGCTTAGTATAAGGCTTGATCAAGGTTTTCTACTAAATTTTCTAACTTTTCAAATTCCTGAAGAAATATTTGATCAACGTCTGCTCTAGGAGAGAGTATTTCAGGGGTCCAAGGTTGCAGGATGGTTTGATCTAAAATTGTTTCAGTCACTGTCATAGTTTGTTCTAAAAAGGATTTGTTCAAAAGAAGTGTCAAACTCGAGATCATGAAGGGAAACAAGCTTCTCTGGAAGATAAGGGGACCTGTGAAGGGGACTGTGACTCCCGGAACCTTCTGTAGTGATTTTCTTTTTGTGTAGTTGTTCTGGATTGTCAATTGCTATCGCAGGTTCTGGATCTGGGTGAGATCTAGTGTAAGCTCTTTTATGAGCCAGAATGTTTAATTTTTATGGATCTAAACTAATATGTACAAACTTTTAAAAACCTCTGAACATTATCTCTTTTTATATTTTTTGATTAGTTTAGAAATAATTTTTTCTTCTAGGGAAAAGAAATCGTGGGTTTGAAAGTTTGTTCAATTCCCCAGTATGGTTGCCACTATGTTAATGCTCTATAAATTCCCATAGGTTGTCGGGAGGTAGAATAAATTTATCAGAGGTAACTTTATCCAACCACTTCGAAAATGGGGTCTAGCCCTGCCAGTTTCAGAGATGGATCTCTCTGTAAGATTTAACTATGTTTCAGATTTAAGATATTAGGCTAGTTCTATAAATAAGGCCATGTTGTTTGTTTTGTAAATTGGATGAAATGGGATTCATGCATCCATTGGGCTATGGGGTTTCTTTTATAAAGGTAGAGACCAAGAACAGATTTTAGAAGGTATTTTCACAGGGTAGGACAATGCAACTGTTGGATTCTTTAGAATAAAATGATGGACAACTAAAAAGGTGAGATTATCAATCAGAGTAAAGAAGCAATTAATAATTTATGTACTTCAACATCAAAAGATAAACATTTATATATTCAAAAGTCGGAAACAAGATATATGAAGATAAATCTTGCAACTTTCGCTACTTTTAAATGATCAGATTAGAAAAACAAAATGATTACTAAGAGGGATAAACATTCAACAAAGAGGAGAAAACTTCACCAACAGTTAACATGCAGGAATCCTGTGAAACGTCCCTTTATATTACTGGAAGATCTGTTTGATAAAAATTACAGTGCTTATATCTTTCTAGGGCATAAAGATCAACCCTCAATACTTCCAAGTTCAAAGTATTTATAATCAAAATTACAAACGACCTTGTCTTTAATGATTAGGACTTGGTAGACTCTAAATATAACTAACTAGATAACAAGATATAAAAATGTAGGAACTGATGATGATTTGTCGGATCCTTCATGTTGATTTTGGGAAAGGTCATTGGTGAGTCATTCACATGACTTTCATTGCTCTGCATGTTGAGTTGGACTATACATCTCATTCCTCATTCGATCAAATTGCACAGATCCTCCCATCTTTGCTGATTGGGAATGGTGATTTTGAGTAGTCTTCGTTAGATTTCTCCCATTTCAGTATATTTTGAAAAAGTCGGCTTGGTGATGAAAACATATTTGATTTCGTGCTAGAAGCTAAGGTCCAACTGCAGGGTCTCTAGAAATTCCTTTCCTTTTATGCTACCCTGTATTCCTGAAAACTTGGAACTGTCCTTGGCCACCGTGGCAATCTTATGCTTGTAGTCAGAAAGGGTCATCAGTTTTCCATTCAGAACCAATAGACCAGGAAGACCTTTCTTTTGCAAGGCATCGATCTTGCTGAAGAATCTATGAACTCCTATATCCATGTTCTGCACTTTCTCCTCCAGCTACAACATCAATCCACTTTTTTTCAGAACTCTTTTAACTTCGAGGATAGTTTTTGTTCTATCTTCAATCTTCAGGTCTTCCAACTCTTCCCTAGTCTTCGAATTCAGAAATCTGATGATTTCATTTTCTTTTGTGGGCATTTCCCCCAGCTCTCCCTTTATCTTGTCAATGGCTTACCTGCTCCTCAACACTAGTTCCTGTTGTTCAAACATAATTTGAACCATGGGCCAAATTTCATTTATGGACTTGGAGATGTCCATCCAAATGTTCTCCTTGGCTTCAGCTAGTGTTTTTCCTGCCATTGTTTACTTTTGCAACTGTTGTATTTCATGCTTGATCTTTTCTTATTTTTTCCTCTCAATGTTGTAGTTTGTCTGGTAGGAAGACTTAAGCTCCTAGAGATTCTCAAACTCCTTTTTCAGTTTATTGATTTATGTTCCTTGTAGGGTCATCTCCTCCATTAATTTTTCTAGCTCAACATATTTTTCCAGAGCTATCAGTGGGGTGGTTGATGGAAGTTCTGATGTGATGGTTGTTGATACAGTTGTTGTGCTAACTCCTGTGAGGGGAACTACACTCAGTGGGATGACTTCCATAGGTGTCGGTTTTTCCTTCTCCTTTGCTAACCATTCTATCTCTTATTCCATCTCTTTTATTTGTGCATTTTGTTCCATGATCAACTTTAGCATCTCCTCCTTTTCACCTTCTGTCTCAATCATCTCTTTGGCCTATGAGTCTTCTATAGGTGGAAGTTTTAGTTTCTTCCTTGGATATGTTATGCCAACATTTTTATTCTTGAGCATCTCCTCAACTACTTTCACATTTGAGGGGTCATACCCAATTTTGAGCACCAATTCCTCTAAAGACTTAATCCTGTTATCATTTGCAAAAGATGATATTTTCTCCAGCTTTAATTGAATCTGAACATTGTTCAGAGAAATCTGTAATTTTGCAGCAATAGTGGAAGCATTGGCCAATGTTGAGAAAACCATTTCTCTAGTCTGCCTGTGTAAATCCATCTAGTCAGCTAGATGTACATCTCTGGTAATAAACTCAAATGTTTCCCTGTTGTAATCAGTGATTTCCTTTGGATGGGGCACTTTTGCCTGCAAAAATGCCATCTGCATTCTCCCTTTCTCTGTATCAAAAGTTGATAATAATCTATGTTGTGTCATGGAGGTTTGCTTTCAGAACTGAGCATAGGTGTTGCTGGTTAGCATCTAATTTTTCTTCTTAATCAAATCATATTTTTCAAAAATGCTCAATTTTATAGATCCTGGGGGAGCTTAGGTGATCACAGTGGTATCGGTCTACTTCTTTGAGAAAGAAGTAGACATCATCTAATGACTGCTTGAGAAAGGTTATGACTTCTCCCCTTCGGCTATAGTGGTAGAGTGGGTCTCTTCCTCTCCAGACCTGTCAGTAGTGTGAGTAGCTTTAGGCCTTTTCTTGTACACCTGGATATTGTAGTGTGAGTAGCTTTAGGCCTTTTCTTGTACACCTGGATATTGTAGTGTGAGTAGTTGTTTGTGAGATAATGACTGAAGGAGATTGTTGTTCTACTTCTTTCAGAGTGTTCACCTCCCACTCCATTTGATTCATAAACTTCTCTATCTCTAGGTTGGGTGCATGAACATACCGGGAATTTTTATTCTTCAATATCATCTCTGTAATGATCCCACACAGGTCATAGTGTCATGGGAAACTTGTGCCAAACTTCATTTTATTTAATAATTTGTTTTCCTCTTCCCTAACAACTCGACTGATGCAAATAAAGGATACTATATACCCCTTAATTCTCAACTGTTGTTTCTTCTTCAAAGACAAAAAGTGTATATTGTCTGAATTGATCATTTTCCAAATGTATTCCAAGGCAGATATCCTAACCGAAACATATCTGGTAAGTTTATAAGGAGCCAACTCACATCCATAAATCCTTATTTCCATGTGATTCTAATACAGATACCAGTCTCCAGTCTTGGAGAGATCTGAGAGGTGTAAAATTATTTGGATCTCCTCATTTATCCTCGACTCTAGTCTACCACTAAGAATGCTTACCACTGGGTGATAAAAAAACTCAATAAATAGCTTGAAATTAAACTTTGTGGAGTTTCTTCTAAGTAGTGAAGTCCAAGAGGTGACGGGCTATGGTTTGTCGTCTTGGTCTATTTTCTGCATGGTGAATACAAACTTATCTGCTTGAAAGAACATGAACATGTAAGCCAGTATTGAAGAATACTGGAACATGCCCTCTGTGGGAAATTTGTAAAATTGCTCATTCATTTTCTCGGCTATAAAACTGTTGTAATCGAACTGGGTGGTGGATTTTTCTTCGGCAGTGAAAATGGATAGGTAACCCAATATGGGCTCATCCACCCATTCATCTAAGAAGTAACCGAGAAAACAACATAACGATGAAATGATTTGATTTCCCTTTTCTGAAAACATGGAGGAATGGTAAGGGGGATGTTTTTGGGGGATTTGGGCATCCTGTGGGAGGAAAAGCTCAAAAAATTGCGCTCTCTGGGGAAACGACAGATTATGGTACTTTTCAGTTAGAACTTCAAGGGTGAAAGGAGAGGCAGATTTGGCTCTGGATATTTGCATCATTTGATCAATGGACTCAGGTGTGATAGTGAAAAAGGTTTCTCCAGATGATGAAACAATGGCTCTCTTATCGGGAAGGTAGTGTGCCTAGCACTTGAGGGAGAACTCAGGAAAATGGTGGACTTGGGGGAAAATATACAAAGGGATATTGGACTCCCAGAGCCCAATCTTGTCACTTTGATCCAAGAAAGTGTCCCTAAACAATGAATGCAATTCAGCCAGATCGAATTCACACCTAGTCTCTGAGATCAGGTAGTCTTTATCGGCTAGTGGGATTTGGTCGAGGTCAATAGGAGGCAGGAGGAATGGATTTTCCTCGACCTATTGTCTCTTATATTTTGGTGCCATCACTTCAAAAGGTACCTACAATTGAAACAAAAAATGTTAGCGAGTAATGGCTATGGCTAGGTCGCTGACTGAAACAATGAGGTAAAATGAGTATCTAGTGTATAGAGAGTGTGAGCAGTGTGAAAATGGCAGAGACAGGGTTAAAATTGGACGAATGGGTATCCTTTGGGCGCAGGAAATAGGTCAAAAAGCTAATTGATAGGTTAGACTATAATAAATGGCCAACATATCACTTGAGGTGTTAGGAGGTAGGTAGGGGACGTGTGACAAGTGTGCCAGGATGACGTGGATGGTGGTGATTGGGGGATAGGAGAATGGGATATGCCATGTGACAGGTGAAAGGGGGGAATACACTGGTAGAGTAATGAGATGAGACTTATAAGAGGATCTAGTGGAAAATGACATCACGAGGTGGCGGGATAGTGGAGAATGATGTCATGAGGCTGTGGAGGTATAGTAATGTTGGTATGGAAGTATGTCGGAGGGGGGGTATGGCAGTAAGTGGTTTGGAGCAGAGGGGGTCCAACGCAACATATTTATGCTACATTAGGATGGGGCCCGTCGAGAAAAACTACCCATATCAGACCCCCCCCCCGCCCAACCTATAAAGATAGAATGGCCGGGGGGGTCCAGAATTTCATCTCAGCCTTAGATCTAGGCACCAATAACTCAACCGTAGATCTATATCCAATCTTTAATCTCCAGGCGTGAATTAAAATGTGCAGTGAAAACTTAGGATAGTTCTTTTTGTGGGTTTTTGCGTTGTTTCCCTTAAATTTTGTCACCATGGCTTTAGGAAAAACACTTCAAACATCAAAATCATGAATTTTCATCCAACATCACGCATGTTTTATTGAAGGAAAAACTGGCTAGTCTATTTCCTACCCTACCTACATACACATTTAGCCCAGATTAGACTGTTGGGCTAAGAAATTACTCTACCCTGGGGCTATTTGACCAAGATTAGACAGTTTGATCAAATTTATTCACTATATAACCTAATCACTTGGCTAAGATTAAACAGTTTAGCCAAGATTATTCACTAATCCTATCAACATAAATTCAAAAGGACTTGGCCATGTTTAAGATGTATGGATCAAGTCATCATTATTGCATGGGGCTTTATCCATTTTCTTTTCTTCACTCTTTTATTCTTTTCTCATTTTTTCAATTTCTTTTTCTTTCTTTTCTATCTTTTCTTTTCCTTTTCTTTTCTTTTCTTTGTTTTTCTTTTCTTTTTATTTCCTTTGCAAATCATTTGCATAATGAAACATTATTTGAAAACCAAAAACACTAAATCGATAAAATTTAAGTCACCAATTGATCTTATGAATCATAGGGTTATAATAGCGCCAATGCAATTTTTGGTCGATCCCGCTCTTCTCGTTCTGGTTCTATACCTTTTATACCATGTCCTTAGCATTTCTAGTACTTCACCTTCTGAACAAGAGAGAGTTTTACTCTTCTTGATTTCTCTTCCTCCAGGTCTTGACAAGGTTCCCTTTTATTGGGGTGGTCTCATGGGGTATTCAATTCCCCCACCTATGTCTTTTCCAGGAAGAGACATTATCCGATATATCAGGGAGACGATAAACTCTGTTAGCACTTTGTCCTCCTCAACTTGGAGAGCTTTGGGTGTTCCCAAGCTTGTGTCAGTTCGTCGTAAGACACTAACTTTCCACAGAAGACCAGTACGGGAGCCTTGGCCTCCCCCTTTACATGTTGATTAGAACAACATAAAACGAGTCTTAGTTAAGCTCTTTTCCAAATCGTCTAAAAACCAAAAATATTTCCTAGTGATTTGTCCCTTTCACACTCATTAAATTGGATTTGAAAGGACATGAGTCTTAGTTAAGCTCTTTTTTGACTCGTTACCAAAAATAGAAAAGATTGTCGAGTGAACTTGTCATTTTCATACTCGTAAATTGGATTTGAAAAGACATCTATTTGGCACAAGTTTACCCCTTTTCACACCAAGTAGACTAAAAGACATAAAAATGGACATTTTTTGGTGTTAAGTTGTGATTGCATCTCATGCCCTCGCTTGTAGTTTTGAGCCTTTAGTTGGTTCTCGCTTTGAGTTATAAACCTTTTCCTACACAGTTTTGCATCCTCAACCAAGAAGAGCCTTGTTTATATCCTTCACAATTTGACAACCTATACCTTGGAGGGAACATCACCTCGAGTGTCCATCTCCCGCATGCATTTCCTTTCATTGAGCATAGGTGCGTTCCACTGCTGGAACTAATTTTTCTTACTTGTGACACTCGTTCCCTCCTTTGTATCATAGAATTCATTTGTTATGAAAAAACAAAAAAATATGGGTGGGAAGGGAGTACTATATTGTAATTGGCAGCAGTCATGTCACCTTTGAATAGAGCACAAAATTATTGAGTCCTTGTGTCATCATAATTTTTGGTTTATCATGGCCTTAGGAAGTTGACCTCGCTACAAAGTTTTCTCTACCGAATGGTTACTCTTCCAGTCCCTATAGAGAACGTTATTGAAGCCTCCTACATATAATAGTCACATCATTGAGTCTATGCTTCCGGAGTCCACCATATGTCTCATTCTCTTTTTCAAAGGAAGTCTATCAACCTGTGTCGACCACTCCTCAGAAATATTGACTTTGGATGTCATACACACCCTCAGTTTTTCTCAAAATCACATGATACTATGGTCTTATCATCCACCCTAGCCCTACTTTCATCATTGGTAGGTCACCTTGAACCCAACAATCGACACTTCATCATTGGTCATTGACTGGGTTGTTTCCTTTGTGTTCGACGACAAGACATCTATTCACACTTTTGGAATCGTGCAGTGTCTTGGATTCCATTAGCCTTATTGGTGGTTTCCTCGCCTTTGTGACCAGTTTTCATCATTGATTGTTATTCATAGGGTCTTTTTCATGTACCGCTTGCATTTGGCACACGTGAGAGACACAGACGGTCATTGGTTCGTGAACATGTTCTTTGTTCGATCTCCACCAAATCATGAAGCTCCTGCTTTGTTCCTGACACTGAATGATGAGAGATGCCTTAATTCTCTCCTTTTAATGGGTCTCTTTCCATCGACTTCAACTCATTTATTATGGATATGGGACCTAGATTTTTGATGAGTACCTTGAAGCTTACAGTCATTAGTGGCAGGCTCTCTCGCCATTGATAGATGGGAATACATCAATGTCTCCTAATCAATGGATTTCTCAAGTGCTCGACACCGAATCCTTTTTTCACACTTATAGGAATGTACTTGGTTCCTTGATACATACTTTCATTATTGGTAGGTTGTCTCACTTTTGTTAACGATATACCTCAATGACCGGTAATGAAACGATTTCTCATTGTGTTCAACCTCAACTCCTTTATTCACATGATGTAGACTTGAACACTTGGAGGATAGTGTAGAAGACTTGAAGACATCACTATGTGGTCGCAGCTTTCCTGATTTGTTGCTTCCCTTTCATTGGACCAACACCCATTTGACTTCAGTGATCATGAGAGATCATGTTGTACTCTGTGGTATACATATATCTTTAGATTAATTTTGAGATTGGTTTCACTAGGCCTTGTTCGTGACTATGACAACTTTTGGCATGTAACCGCATTTTTATTTTCCTATTCATGGCCATGAACACTTGTTTGGTATATTTTCCACATGGATCTTCATTGTATTCTTGGCAACCATGTATGCAAAGTCAGTACATAATGTAATGAGCAATTGATGAGTTCATCCAGCTAGTTTTCTACCACTCCACTTCTGGGTTATTTATAATGTATTTCGTCCATCTCAAATACCCCTCTGATCTCACACATTAGGGGGCATCTGTTATAGCAATATTTTCCTCACCATTGTTATCTTGCACAGAGGGCCTTTTTCCATTTCCCTATGCAAACTTATCATCCCTTTTTGGATGAATCCAGAGCTAAAAATGTACATTTTTCTACATATACGCTCCCTATACGTTATGTAATATGCGTATACACTGGCTACTCCACTACATCCCATGTACATTGGGATTTGTGCCAGAAAATACAAAATGAGGTCGAGTTTCCATGTAACGAAAGGAGATCTTTGATCCTTGGCCTTCCATATGCTGGAAACTTTCCGACTCGACCCTTTAGTTGAATTTTGAAGGCTATAAGAGCACAATTTCGAGGTATGGAAAAGAGGAGAAAACATTCAACTTTGAGAGAAAAGTTACTCTGGAGAAATTACTTCATATTGAGTCTACATCCCTTTGTCCCTCAAGTTTGAACTCGGTGTTTATCCCCCAAGATCTTTCCCTATTGTTGAGAGGACCTCATTGCCTCTTTCCTATGAGCTTTCCTTTGGTGGAGGATTGAAGTGGTGGAGACACAGTTGGAAGGAACTTGGTTTCTTGGTTTCGAACCATGCCGACACAAAATTCTATAACGTTTTCACTTCCGTTGATCAATTATTAATAGAAATACTCCTTTCCCGTCCTATTGATATCTTGAAAATATATGATTATTATCCATGGGTGTGTTTTTAATGTTTATTAATGGATTATGCTATCTGATGTGCTAACCCATTTTATATCATCACTATGTACTTTCTCTACTTGTTTGTTTAGAACCGGTTGCAGGTATAAAGATTTGGGTAAAAGTGTTCAATGGTGGAAAATCATCGAACGTTGGATCGAGTTAGGCCTCTTTCTTGTCTTGCACATTAGTTTGTATAGCATATGTTGGAATTGAGTTGATTTATGCCGTCATACTTTTCTGTTGTGGTTTACCCTTGGCCATAGAGATTTTTTCCCTTGTAACAATCCTAAAAAACCACCCCTCGGCCCACCACTGTGCCTATCTCTCCACATCTATGAATAGGACATGATCCTGGAGGTCGGAAAGGAACCACATCTACATTGTTGAGAGCACTTGATTAGTCTCAAATAAATAACAAAAACATTTTATAATTGAAATACCAAAAACAACATATAATGAAAAAATTATTCTTACCTATCTCTCCCCACTGAGAACCCTAAGGTAACGCTAAGTCGGGGTCTCCATAGAAGTCAGTCCCAGAATATGCATAGTCCTCAACCATAACAAGATGATCCCTCAGCCACTAGCATAAATCTTGGCTATATGTAACGATTTGCACGCCTCCATGGCGAGCCATCAAAGCTAACCATATTTTCATTATAGGATCTTGTGGAGCATGTATTCCTCATTCCACATGTTGTATCAAAAAAATAGGGACCCTCTCTAGGAAGAAGGATACCAAAATAGATCCATACCCGAATTGTTTCAATCGACCGGTCCTACATTTTGTCAATTGTTTCTTCATTTTTTTAAGAAGACCCTCGCACTAATTGAAAACCTCGGGCTCCATACACTAAATAAGATACTGAAAATGGATTTGTAAATCCATGTGAGGAGCCGCACTCTGTAAACTTTTCCACTATGTTTCTCTGTACCAGGTACGCAGGGATGTGCTACATAATAATCCATGGGTTCACCACCACCTCTTCTTCCCGATAGTGATACTTGAGCACCTCGATGAGATAACCCAGTCAAGAAGTAAATTTCATCAATCTCTAAGGTGAGTGTATGCACACCCACATGAAATTATTTCCCATTAACGTCCCACATGTGGACTAAGTATTCCAATAATCTCAATTGGTCTCTTATGCCTAGAACTTTGAAAAAAATTAGAAAGCCATACTCTCGGAGTGCCATGATAGTGCCCAGATCATTCCTGGAAAAATACTCTTCTTCCTCGTGCTCTCGTTCCCTCCACTCGAGCATAATGACTAATGAAAACCTACCAAACAACATTAAAACATGATTAGATTCATCAAAATTTCAAAGTTGTGGGTTTTCCTAGCTCTATCTCTCTTTTTAAATTTTGACTTGCAGTCGTCGCAGGGGCTCTTTTTCCCACAGTGCAGCATTGTCTCACCCTAGATATGAGGCCCCTACGGTGATTTGGGATCAGCTTAGTTCACGATAGGGTGGGCGTGCGACGATCTCAAAGTGCAATAACCCTTGTAAAATTGCCCATAACTCAAAATTCAACCATTAAAAATGAAAAAATGAACTATGAAAAGAGAGAGGGGAAGAAGAATACCTACTTCATGGAAGCAGCTCGAGAAATCATCCATCGGCCGCTCTAGAGCATGCATTCCACTAAAAAGAGTGTGCATGCATTCCAAGAACCCTTTTTCATTCCTAGAGAGCATGCATGTTCTTAGGAGTACTTGCATGTTAGTTCTATTTCGAATTTTTTGGGGGAGGGAATGAAAACTCTAGCATACATGTATGCTCAGTTAGTTGACTCAGTTTTATGTTTGAGGTGACAAACCTAGTGATTTGGTACCCAAATACATAAAAACCTCCATTTTTATGAATACCTCTCTATATCTCTATTTTTGACATTATTTTTGTATAGGCTACACAAATTCCAAATATATATATATATATATATATATATATATATATATATATATATTAAATATTAATATTTTTAATATTTTTCATCTATTTTTTTTACATATATCAAAATCCAAAAATACATACCTCTTTTATTTCTACTATAATTTTTTATCAGCTTAACCATTTTTACAATAAATTATATGTCACACTAGAAGAGATTGAGATCTACAATCTAAAATAAAAATTGTTTGATAATGTTAATACCCTCATAGCCTACACTAACAAAAGGCCTTGTAATTTCAAGGATATAGTGACTTTTATAATTTAAAAAATACAAAATTAATATTATAAATAAAAACTATATATTTGGAAAGCTAATTCAATTTCCTACATTTCATCTTTTTACACCATATTCAGATTCATTGTAAAATACCTTGAATAATTACGCCGAAAGGCGTACACCTATTGACAATGGCCACATTTAATAGGTTTTTAGTGCTTAATCAGTTTTGTATGGACAAGATTAAATATCAATGGAATATTGTTAGTCGTCCCAATAAATCAATGGTTGTGATTTCAACCACTAACTTCCTCACTATTATAAAGGTATCCATTTACATGTTTATTTTTTTACTTTTACTTGATCATATTTAAAATTTACTATGGTGGCTAGTTGATTGCCACATCTTAGTGATTAACAAAGATTAAAGCCACGTTTCATTTTATGTCCATGTGCAGCAGCAGAAGTCTTGTGGGCGCTTGGAGGCAACCAGTCGTCGCCAGCTCCTCTCAAGTTGCCTCCAAGCGCGCCCACGACGCTTCTACTATTTTTGATTCATCATCCTCTAAATCCATTACATCATTATCTTTTCCAAAGAAGAATGTGTGATACTTCAACTCGAATCTCTCTCATTTATACAAACAACCAATTAATTTGTGCTAGGATTCTTTGTAGCGAGGAGATATTTGTGATGACGAAGAAGAAGATGTCGACCATGATAAAGTTCTCTCCAATTTTAAATTGGATTCGAAAGAAGAATTGTCTCATGTGAGAAATACAAATCATTTATTCCACAATGACTAAGTCCAATTAACAACGATGCCTTCCAGTCCTACAAGGAGGGCGCTCATAGATTTACTTCTGGGCATATTTCCTTGTAGCTCCATAGGAAAATGTTTTCTCATACCGTCGTTAAAATAGAAGGAAATGAACAAATGAACAGTATGGGGAACTGGATTTCAAGGCAATGACTCCAGCAGTGAAATTAGCTACGGTTCTACTTCTCATGAACTTGGTCGCACCAGTGCTCTCAAGAAGAAAAGAATCAAGATGGGTTGTTGTAATAGATATTCTGATAATTTGGCTGTGGGAATTAAACAATCGCGTGTAGAGACAGACGCATATTGTTAGAATTGTAAATGTGGAAAACACAATTCACATATGATAATTAACAATCACATGGATAAGAAACATAGGGATTTCACATGGTTCACCCAAACGTTGGGCTACGTCCACCAAGCATAGGCATCAGTTGTCTTATTATTCAGATCATGGAGATTACATCAGACTTACAAGTTCTCTCTCTGTCTCTCTTTCTTTGCCTCTAAGGGCTTACATGTATTTATATACATTTACAAGAAACTAATTATTAAATGCTATCCCTATCCATATTCTAACTTGGTCTATTTAGTTGCAACCAATGCAGAATAATAGGATCCAAATCCATCCTTGGAGGAATTCGTTGTCACCAAATCCCAACACATATCATTCAAATCAAGGAGGAGGAATGCTACAACCACCCATATAGATGGACTCGGCTTTAACAATATTGCTTTGACTGTGGTCGATCCAAGTTTGCTTATATTTCCCATGTACTTATAGACACGTAATTATGTATCATGAGATCTTTAGGTGTAAGAGCACCCTGGTAGTTCTCCAGTTAGCCCTCGTGGTTTGAGTGAGGTTTAGTTTCATTCAGTCATTGGGTCTATCCTTGTGGGATCCTAGATCTTTTTCAGGTTCATTAGGTCATTGGGTTTACCTTTGTATAATTCTTATCTCTTCTCATAATTGGGATATTTCTTTATATGTAATTAGGGTTTTATAAAAAAAAATCATTTAGAATTTCAAAAAATAAAACACCATAAAAATGTGGAATATATTGACTTCAAACCTTCATTATTGTTTGATACATTTTTTTTCATGCTTTAGGGTTTTATAAGAAAAAAATGATGTTTTTAGGGTTTTTACACTGAAAGGCGTACACCTATTGACAATGGACACATTTAATAGGTTTTTAGTGCTTAATCAGTTTTGTATGAACAAGATTAAATATTGATGGAATATTCTTAGTCGTCCCAATAAATCAATGCTTGTGATTTCAACCACTAACTTCCTCACTATTATAAAGGCATTCGTTTACATGTTTATTTTTTTACTTTTACTTGATCCTATTTAAAATTTACTATGTTGGCTAGTTGATTGCCATGTCTGAGTGATTAACAAAGATTAATATTTTGTTACAGAGTGGAGAGATGTGAATATGGAACGCAACCATTTATGGCCATGTGCAGTTGTTCGTTTCATTAGCCATGTTTCATTTTATGGCTGCATTTCATTTTCTGGGCCAGTCGAAACCTTTTGGCATTCACCAGCCACGAGTTTGTGGTTGTGCTAGTTACAACATCCTTGTATGAAGAATTTGCAGAATTCCTTCCATGCTCAACATGGACTTAACATGTAAAATTTAAAAATAATATTAAAATGTCACTTAAGTAAAATTATATATATAATGATGATGATGAGAAAGTAAAAAAAATAGTATTCTATGGATAGGTGTTGTTTACAATGGAGATGTGTAATTCATTCAATGTTTAATATGGACTTGACAAGTGATATTTAAAAAAAATATTAATAACAAACAAAAAAAATTCAATGTGGGCCATATATAAAACATTTTAATACCCACCTTAAGTAAAATACTTCAATATCAATATAGATATATCTATATAAGACAATTGAAAGTAAAAAAAAAATTATGGCATCCAAAGACACTTTCTACAACAACATGAGGGAGATATGTCATTCCTTTGTGCTGAATATGAAGTTTTACACTTAACATCTAAAAAAATATTAATAACAAAAAAAAATTATTTCAATGTCACTTTAAGTAAATATTTTTATATCAACTTTATCTTTAATATATGTGTGTGTGAGAGAGATGATTGTCACAATGATTAACAAAAAAAAGTATTCTTTGGATAGGATCTTTTCACACATTAATACTTAATATGGACTTTACACTTGGCATTTTAAAAAATATTAATTTGACAAACAAAAAAAAATCAACCCTAAAAAAAGTAAGAGATTACTTTCTTTAAAATGTTATTTCATGCTGAAAAACATTAAGAGAAGCCTTCCAACTTGATTAAAGTTTTGATATATATATATATATATATATATATATATATATATATAGTAATTGAAAGTAAAAAAATTCTCATGGTTAAAACATTTCATTAGTGTGATGCTCACAATGAGGGAGTTGACACATGGCATCTTCCTCTCTATATAAAGAATCAACATAAAAATTTGAGGAAAGGAAGTAATGGATTTATTCAAATTAATTTATACAAAATGTTTTGAGCTTAAAAGTTAATTATTTAAAAAACTTAAATCTACTTAAGATTTATTTAATTATTTATGTTTATAATTTTTTTTAAACCATGAAAATCAGTAACTAGTAGTTTTAATAGATGTGTAATTCCTTTGGTCCTCAGCATGAATTCGACATGTGACATCTAAAAATATATTAACAACCAAAATAATATTCCATTTCCCTTCAAGGTGCTATAACAAAGTATGAGGGAGATGAGTAATTCCTTCAATCGTTAATATGGAGTTGAGACATCTAAAATTTATTAATAAAAAAAAAAAATGTTTCAATGTAAGCCATAAATAAAATATTTCAATGTCCACTTTAATTAAATTTTCTCAAATGTCATCTCTATATATATAACAATTGAAAGTAAAAAAAATCTTATGGTTAAGACACTTGGTGTGTTGGTGTGTTTCTCAATATGAGGTAGATGTGTAAATCATTCCATGGTCCACAAAGAGTTGACACTTGACATAGGGGTTGTCTAAACATTCATATAGAAAGAGTTAACTATTAAGCTTTACAGAGTTTTTTCAATTAAATTTGTCATTTTTTATCCTATTATAAATTTGGATGGGCCACAAAGTCAATCTTCACTTTGTAACTTTGTTGACCCACATTTACAATCAAGTTAAATTCAAAAAATTAAACAAATGCATTAATTCTCGATGGAAGATCTTGATTTTCTTATCATCAACCAAGAAATAATTCCTCTCTGAAATCATATCATCTTTTCTTTCACTAGTGAATAATTCCTTATCGTGTTGTTGCACTTGCTCAATTACTCCTGCAACCCACTTTAGTTTGGAACATCCATTAACATAAAGCCTTTTCAACGACATCATATATTCCATACTAGGAGGTTTCACTGACATCACATGTTCCACACCAAGAAGTTCTTGTATCTTAGGGCATTGACTAACACATAATAGTCGAAGTTTTGTGAGCTGCCCCAACCCTTCTATGCTCTTCATCTCGTCGCACTTTAGAACCAACAACTCCTCCAACGATATCAAGTGTTCAAAACTGGACAATTATTTTACTTTGTTACATCGGACGATGTGGAGAAATTGGAGTTTTGCCAAACCACAAACCCAACTTATTTGTCTCAATTCTGAACAAAAACTAAAGATCAGAGTTTTAAGATTCGAGCAAACACCCATAGGAAAGCCTACCTCGGATATTTTTGTCTCTACCATCCATAACTCCCTAAGACAAAACATGCATTTGTCATCGGTTGACAACAATTTATTCAAGTCTCTTTCCTATGTTTCTCCTTCAACCCTTTTCCATGGAAGTTCCTGCAACGGACAATCAAATACAACTAAAATCTCAAGAGACTTCATCATAGAAAAATCTTGTGGTAAGTATTCTATCCCACATTTCCATAATTTCAACTTTCTCAAATGAGTCAATGATCCAAAGGAATTGGTCAAGCGTGTCAGTCTCGGTGACGAAGAGACTGACAAATCATTCAAGCTCTTGAGGTAACCGAACCAAAGTGGTAGCGCTTCCAACGAATCCCCTCCAAACGTCGTATATTTCAAATTGCAGAGCTCTCCAAAACCTTCCACCAATTCTTTCAAGCTCGTTCCCCATAATAATAATTCTCCCAATTGTCGTTGATGTGCAACTTGGGAAGGCAATTCTTTCACCTTCTCACATGATGAAAGATCTAAGTATTCCAGTGTGGTAATATTTCCAAATATTCCATTAGAGCTGGTTAAATTGGAGCAACCCCACAAACATAGATGTTTGAGTAGACTTAAATGCCCAAAATTATCTAGACGCATCCGCAAACTGGAAGCAAGCGTCAAATCGATGTGCTCGAGATTTGTTAGTTTTCCAAACAAATCAGGCAGCAACATCATTCTTTCACACTTTCTTAACACACGTATTTCAAGTAGCGCAGGTCACAGAATTCTTCTGGAAAAATTTCAAGTGAGATGCTTGAGAAATTTGGAGGATGTATGACAATCTTCTCGAGGTGCTTCAGCTTCCCTATGGACTTTGGAAAGCCTAAAAGGACAGGAGAGATGATATTTAGCTCTTGTAACGCAAGAGGTGCCTACAAGGTTAACGTTTGAGCTATCAGAAAGACTTATATGATGATTTTCGTCTACAAATGAAATAAAGATTGACGTTTCCACAATATTTTTAATTTCTCCCCGGAAACTTCTAAAACTTTCAAATTTTCCATCAGAATCCAGAAAGGCAAGCAAGAATATGGACACTTATACCAGCGGAGCCATATAAGATTTGGAGACCGCACCCTCCTCAATATGCATTCTAAATAACCATCTTCAGTTGGAATTATTTAACACCTCATCACTTCTCTTCCTTTTGTAGCGTGACATTTCTGAATTCATCGGGATGTGCTCATACATATATGGGCGATCGATCGTCTTGATTCCTCGAACTTCAGTTGTTACCTATTCATTGATGACGATTAAAGCACTTACAGATGATGATTGCTCCAACCAATCATCAATGGTGTTGCTCGTGGATAGCGGCGGATCGATGGCCGTCTTGACTCTTTAAGACTCGAAGATTTAATTACTCTAAATGGTGGCCGCCTTAACCATTCAAGGCAACCAAATTTTAACACTGCTTGATTAAAATCTTTTAGAAGATCGAAGGGGTAATTTTCTGTGTTTAAATACCAGAGTTGAAATTGTAATATGTGAGATAGCTTGAAAGCATTTCTTGAATTGAATTGGTTATTCTGTGTTTGGAGGTTTTCTCTGCGTATATATATATATATATATATATATATATATATATATATATATATATATATATATAGTTTTTTCATTGAGTTTGTAAACTCATTTTATTTCCTGATAAAAATTTGTTTTTGAGAAAACACAGTAATTTTTTGGTTTTAGTAATTACGAACCCGGTCATTTATTTATTCCGAGTTTATTTGTTAGAGTGTGTGATTTTAAAAGAAGATTAAATACAAAATTGATATTTCAGCATTTGGAGTTGGGGCCCAAAGAATTTTGTACGCATTTTGCAATTCGGCAATTGAAGTTGCGCGTTGTTTTGTATCAAGGGTTTGCAAACCACGAAACCCGAAAAGCACCAGACCCACATTTCATTCACATTTTCGCGATTCGGGAGTTGTTGTGTGTTGGTGTTTTCCATTTGTAATCATCGAATCCCAAACTCTGATTGACCTCCATTTTTCACATTTGGTATCAGAGCTAGCAGTCTATCTGACAATTGCTTAGTTCATTGCAGATTATTCATGTTAGTGCCAAAAATTTTATTCTCATGTTTTTCTGCGTGAAGGTTTATTTAATTTCTGTCAATTTTTATAAATGGTTGCATCTCGTAGTAGTTCTTCTCAGATTCAGGTTCATGTTCTGAGCGAGAAGTCATATGATTCCCGGTACATTCAGATGAGGACAATTTTGTGTTCTCAGGATTTGTGGACTTATGTTATTGATGGCTATCCAGAGCCAGTTGATGTTGTAGAAGAATTGGATCTATCTAATGCTGACCGTGTTTTACTGAAGGAAAACAGGAAGAAGGATAATAAAGCTCTTGGATTAATTTAGCAAGGATTAAATGAATCCATTTTTATGAAGATTTCTAGTGTTGCATCTTCGAAGATCGCTTAGGACATTCTTGAAACCTGTTATCAAGGGGTGTCCAAGGTGAAGACAGTAAAGCTGCAGAACTTGAGAAGGGATTTCGAAAATCTGAAGATGAAAGATAATGAAAGTGTTGATACTTTCATGACTCAAGTAATGAGTGTTGTGAACCAACTCAGGCAGTATGGAGATGATGTTGAGAATACAAGAGTTATTGAGAAAGTGCTAAGAAGTTTGCCCAAGAAGTTTGAACCTGTTGTTGTTCCCATAGAGGAATTTAAAGATTTAATTCTAATGCAAATTGATGAGCTAACTGGTTCTCTTGTTGCTCATGAATCTAGGATATCTAGATATGAAGAAGGATCAATGGAGCATGCTTTCAAATCCCAACTGCATGTTACCAGAGGAAGAAGTAGAGGAAGGTTTCATACTCCTGGAAGAGGAGGTCAATTTTCTGGCCCAAGGGACAACAGAGCTTAATCAAAGTCTGAGTAGAAGTCCTAGCAGAATCCTCCTAATTTAAGAGGGAGCAGCAGCAAACCCTGGCAGCAAGAAAATTAGAGGTATGATAAAACTAAAGTGCAATGTTATTATTGTAAGAAGTTTGGGCATTTTGATAACAAATGTTGGAAGAAACAAGCAGATGTTGGAAAGCACTCTACACATATCACAAATGAGTCCGAGGATCATCAAAATCTTGTGTTTTTGACCTATAATGTCACTCAGGAATGTGCAAATAATATTTGGTTTTTGGATAATGGTTGCAGTAACCACATGACTGGTAATAAAGACTTTTTCTTCCATTGATACTAGTATTCAGTCTGAAGTCAAACTAGGAAATGATTGTAAGGTTACAGTCAATGGTAAAGGTATAGTTCTAGTTTACACTAAGAACAATCAGAGAAGAAATATTGATGATGTTTACTTTGTCCTTGGTTTAAAATACAATCTTATCAATGTTGGACAGTTGTTGGAGAAAAAGTATAGAGTTTTCTTCAACAACAAAGTATGTACTATCTATGATAAATTACCCAACAAATAGTTGATTACAAGAGTAAAGATGACCAAGAATAGAATGTTTCCACTTGTTATGCAAAATTATTTGAGTGGTTCTTTGAATGCTTATAAAGTTGGAAGTTTAGATGAATCTTGGTTATGGCATTTGAGATATGGTCATTTACATTTTGGTGGCTTAGATTTGTTACAAAAGAAACAGATGGTGAAGGGTTTACCTTATATTCAACAACCTGCAAGATCTTATGAGCGCTGCATACTTGGAAAACATCACAGAGAGAAATTTATTTCAGGTGTTTCCTACAGAGCAAAAGATCCTTTGGAAATTGTCCACATGGATTTATGTGGACCTATGCAAACACCTTCTTTGAATGGCTGTGTTTATTTTATGACTTTCATTGATGATTTCAGTAGGAAGACTTGGTTATAATTGTTGAAATAGAAGTCTGAAGCCTTTGATGTTTTTAAGAAATTTAAGTCTATGGTTGAGAATGAGAGTGGTCGAACCATTAAGATCCTCAGGTTTGACAGAGGAGGTGAGTATAAATTGAATGAATTCATTGAATTTTGTGGTCTTCATGGAATTAAAAGACAGTTTACTGCTCGATATTCTCCATAGCAGAATGGAGTGGTTGAAAGGAAGAATCGGATCATCATGGATATGGCTCGAAGCATGTTGAAAGAGAAGCATCTTTCAAATGAATATTGGGGAGATGCGGTTCTTTGCTCTGTTTTTATATTGAATAGAAGTCCGACCAAGACCATGAGGGATCGTGTACCTCAGGAAGCCTGGGATGGTAAGCCTTGCAATGTTTCTCATTTCAGAATTTTTGGATGTGTTGCATTTGCGCATGTACCTGCAAAAATGAGGAGGAAGTTGGATGAAAGAAGTGAGAGATTTATTTTTGTTGGATACAGTGAAGAGTCTAGGGCATATAAAATCTATAATCCCATCACCCAGAAATATGTAATCAATAGAGATGTTCAATTTAAAGAAGATGAAGCCTAGGATGGAAGTATTGACAAATCAATTTCAGAGGGAGCTGTGTTACCCCGTGAAGATGATGATGGAGCTGAGTAGGATGAAGATGATGGACTGATGGTTCCACATGCACATACACTTGCAGCAAGAAGTCCAACAAAGCTAGCACTAGATTTCAGCCCATCACAATTTAGAACGCCAAGAACTCATGAGCATGGTGAGCCATCTGGATATGGTGGACATCAATCAGATTCACAGGTAAGTAGTGAATCAAATCCCACTTTAGCTTCATTAAGAAACATATTTAAAGGGAAGAAGACTAGAATCTTAAGAGAATTGTATGATCAAAATGAAGAAGTAGATCAGATTTCAAATTTTGCATTAATGGCATGTGATACTGTAAGTTTTGATGAAGTTGCTAAAGAGGATGTCTGGATAAAAGCAATGGATGATGAGATTGATTCCATTGAATGAAATCACACTTGGGATCTTGTTCATTTCCCTGAAGGTAAGAATAGTATTGGTGTTAAATGGGTTTATAAGACTAAGTTGAATACAGATCATCAAGTTGAAAAATACAAGGCAAGACTTGTAGCTCAGGGGTTTAGTCAGTCACCAACCTGGTATTGATTACAATGAAACATTTGTTCATTTAGCAAGAATTGACACTGTGAGGATGGTCTTAGCTATTGTAGCTCAGAATAGTTGGATCATGCATTAGATGGACATCAAGTTTGCATTCTTGAATGGATATTTGGAAGAAGAGGTTTATGTAAGACAACCTCCAGGTTATGAGATTGATAAGCATAGAGATAAAGTTTATAAGTTGAGGAAAGCCTTGTATGGATTGAAGCAGACATCCAGAGTTTGGTATAGCAGGATTGATGAATACCTGATCAATGTTGGATTCAGCATAAGTCCAAGTGAACCAACTCTGTATACAAAGATAGACCAGAAAAGCAAAATTTTGATTTTCTATTTGTATGTTGATGTCCTGATTTTTACTGGAGATCCGTCTGTAGATGATTTTAAAAATGCCATGAAAACAGAGTTTGAGATGACTGATTTAGGTTTGATGAAATTTTTTCTTGGAATTGAACTGGATCAATCTGATGATGGAATTTTCATTTGTCAAACTAACTATGCAAAAGAAGTGTTGAAAAGGTTTAGAATGTTGAATTGCAAGCCAGCTGCAACACCAATGGAAATCGGTATTAAACTGAGCAAGTATGATGAAGGATCATATGTTGATCCAACCTTGTATAAGACGCTGGTTGGAAGCCTTATGTACTTAACAACAACCAGACCTGACATTATGTTTGCTGTGAGTTTGATTTTGAGATTCATGGAGACTCCAAACAATACTCATTGGCAAGAAAGAAAGAGGATACTGAGATATGTTGATTGAACAACTGATTTTGGTATCCAATACACATCAAGCTTAAACTTTGAGCCGATCGGATATACTGATAGTGATTCTGCAGGTTCCATTGATGACAGGAAAAACACATCTGGGTATGTGTTCAGTCTTGGATCTGGAGCAGTGGCATGGGCATCAAAGAAACAACCCATTATGACTCTATCTTCCACTGAGGCAGAGTATGTTGCAACAGTTGCAACTGCATGTCAAGATGTGTGGATGAGAAGGGTCTTGAATGAATTGTTGCATGACCAGCATGATGCAACCCAGATTGTCTGTGACAATAAGTCTGCCATTCCATTATCAAGGAATCATGTTTTTCACAAACAAAGTAATCACATTGATACAAGGTATCATTTCATTCGAGAGATGGTAACTAGTAAAGATATTTTTGTTCAATTCTGCAGATCTGAAGAACAATTTGCAGACATATTTACGAAGCCTTTGGGAAATGAATTGTTTAAAATTCATAGAAAAAACATTGGGGTCTGCAAACTGTAATACATTGTTTACAACAATTTTGTTTTACATAGTTTTAGTTTGCTTTGTTCTGAAATGATTAAGAGGGAATATGTCAGAGATTAATCATTTCACCGCCTGGGTAGCGGCGGATCGGTGGCCATCTTCACTCTTCAAGACTCGAAGATTTAATTACTCTAAATTGTGGCCACCTTAACCATTCAAGGCAACCGAATTTTAACACCGCCTTAATTAAAATCCTTTAGAAGATCAAAGGGGCAATTTTCTATGCTTAAATACCAGAGTCGAAATTATAATCTGTGAGATAGCTTGAAAGCGTTTCTTGAATTGAATTGGTTATTCTGTGTTTGGAGGTTTTCTCTCTCTCTCTCTCTCTCTCNTATTGAATTTGTAAACTCATTTTATTTTCTAATAAAAATTCATTTTTGAGCAAACGCAGTAATTTTTTTGTTTTAGTAATTAAAAACTCGGTCATTTATTTATTCCGATTTTTTTTGTTGGAGCATGTGATTTTAAAAGAAGATTAAATACAAAATTGATATTTCGACATTCGAAGTTTACTAGTACGTGGAGTTATTTAGTCCCAAAACCCTGAACCCTAAATAATGGGGCCCAAAGTTTGTAAGCATTTTGCAATTTGGAAGCATTGTTTTGTATAATGGTTTCCAAACCCCGAAACCCTAAAAGCACCGTGCCCACATGCCATTCGCATTTTCGCGATTCGGGAGTTGTTGTATGTTGGTGTTTGGCATTTGTAATCGTGGAATCCCCAACCCCGATTTACGTCCGTTTTTCACATACCGCACCCTCCTCAATATCCGTTCTAAATAACCATCTTCAGTTGCAACCAGTAGCAAATTCAAAATACAACCACGACCGGAATTATTTAACACCTCATCACTTCTCTTCCTTTTGTAGCGTGACATTTCTGAATTCATCGGGATGTGCTCATACATATATGGGCGATCGATCGTCTTGATTCCTCGAACTTCAATTGTTACCTGTTCATCGATGAAAATTAGACATTACACAGATCTATCTTTCTCTTGAATCTCAAAGAGACTAAAGATTCATCTTTAAAGCCAAAGACAAAGGTCACAAAGGTTTAAATGATTAAATCACTTACAAATGACGTTTTCTCCAACCAATCAACAATGGTGTTGCTCGTGTAATGCCAAAGACGACGGGGCATCGATTCTTCCTGGGCAATATTTCTTCCTAAATCTCTAATGTGATCATGCATTTTTATTTTATTTGCACGGTCCACCTGCAATAAACACTTGTTTTCTAGATTTTGAAGCCCCACTGCACCCCATATTTTATTGCCTTATCTCTGTCTTCCCCTATGAAATAGCAAGCAATATCTAAGAATATTCGTTGATCCTCCTCATGTAGTGAGTCATAATTGATTCTCAGTCTGTTCAATATCTCCATAGGTAGTGTCTCGCGAAGTCGATCCAATAGCTCCTCCCAATAATGTTTATCATTTCCTCCACAAACAAGTGCCCCGAATACTTTCAATGATAACGACAATCCATCGCATGCCGTTACAAACAGATCTGCCAGTTCTTCAAATTCTGGTGGAAGTGGCTTATTGAAGGCATATGAGCAGAAGAGCTCTTTGGAGTGTAGTGTATTCAACCCCTCTAGATTATAAATTGAAGCCTCTAACACTCCTGAACTCTTCAGGACATGCTTGTCATGAGAAGTAACCAAAATCAAGCTATCCTGGCTAACGATATTCTTAATTGGTAAACGACTTGCAGTCTCTACAGGGCTTCACCGTACGCTCCATCCATCCAGCGGACCACAGAAGGTTCCACTTTGTAAAAGACGGGAAGAATTATAGCCCCGGAGATGGCCATGAGGACAAGCTCGTCTAGGCACCATTGCGACTCCGCATAAGTTGGATAGAATATGGCAACATGTACAGAGGCCACTCGAATAGCGTCTTTTATTTGGGAAGTAATATTGAATCCTTCCTCCAAGACCTCCCTATCCAGAAAGACACTAAGTCCATTGGAAATAAGGCGTCTATAGAGATAGCTCGTGATTGTGTCCTTAACATCCGGACCACGATGGTTTATAAACACATCGTAGTAACGAGAATAAGATGTCGATGATGAACATGAGGGCGTGGAGGAGGAAGAACCAGCCGAATTGGGATGGGGGGCTGTTGTTCGGTTTTCCATTAGTATTGGTATAACATGGATAATGGGTGGATTGGTAGACAAAAATAATAACACGATGATGTAGCAGAGGCAGGTAGATTAGTGGAAATTGTAAGCAAGAATCCACTTTTAAATATGAACTCGACGTGCTTATGTTAACGCATCATGTGGGGGTTTTGCAATAGGAATTCAACACTGACGATGAGAAACAGGCATCTCCAGACAACAATTCCATCCACCACTTCTGTAAACTTGTGCGGTAACATGGAAACGATGTGATATGATGTTACATATTACACTAATTATTGAGCACTGAAAAGGAAATCACTAAAAAACGTTCTTTGATTCTCATGAATATGAAATGCAGAAACATGTCACATTATGAAGACTTCCACACAGAATGGACTCAAAGAATATATGAGGTCAAAGATAGCAAGAACTTGCTGTGGAAACAAGTTTATTTAGCAGCTTTGCATAGCAAGTTTGTAGAATATCTCAAAGCCCAAGAAGCATTAAAACTCCCTTATGAGCTCTATACTTGGAAATAGATCTATACAATATTTAGCAGCTTTGCATAGCAAGTTTGTAGAATATCTCAAAACCCAAGAAGCATTCAAACTCCCTTATGAGCTCTATACTTGGAAAGAGATCTATACAATAGTCACTAATGTCTTGTCAATCCAAAAAATGTCAAGGTTACTGAGAGAAGATGCATTTGTGAAAAATATGGTCTAACTATAGGTGATCCAAGAAAGCAAAGAAAGCCTTGAATAATTTGAAATTCACAAAGAACTCATCCACGGAAATTCACAAGGCAGTATCTAAGAAAATACTCTAGAAAATATCACAAAACTCATTTCTATAACCTAGGGATATTAAATTAAAAACACATAAGCAACAAGTTAAACAAGCTATAGTTTGTTTGGCTTTGTGGACAGCTTGCCATACTGCAAATCAGTGTCCCTAGGGGGAATTGTCAAAAAGGGGAATAGGATTTTTTTTTTTAAATAAAACCAAGCAAGAAAGAGAAAGAATTGAAGCCTCAAAGCAGATAATTTCAGTGCACTGCAATAAGTGTGGATCAGATAAACATGACATAAACCACTGCCCATATCATCTTTTTGTCAAAAGATAAGAAGTACATATTATGCATAATGGATGTTGTTCATCATCCCTGAAACCTCTGCAAGATACCAGATATATAAAATATGCAGAACATAAATGAAATGCTAGAAATGACAGAATAACAGTAAAATATCCAGCATCATCTTCACAATACACATAAATGATATACGAAATAGCAACAAAAATAGCACTTTGATTCAGATAGCAATGTTCACAAGCCTCTTTGAGGGGGCAACCTCTAGTCGAGCAGCGCTCTGTACAATAATCTCCCAGCTAGGTTTCTCATACCTTCGCCTCTTATTTATAATAAATATGTCTATTAAGAGAAGCATCTAGAGGAAGATCCTTCTAGAAGCGGAAGCTTCTATTAGGTCTTCTTACATCCGCCTTATTCTATTTTATTGAAAGGTCTTATTAATATTAACCTTTATTACATCCGAATACATTGATCTACCTATGTGCGGGTTAGGACCTTAACATGTCCGCCCCCTTAAAAACAACCTTGTCCTCAAGGCTTGAGATGTGGAAACTGTTGCAGAATGGTAGATGGTTCCCAAGTGGCATCTACTGGAGTCATGCCTTTCCACTGTACTAGCACTTCCTTGATGGTTCTCTGATGCAGGCGACACTCACGCTAGTCCAAAACTGCTTCTGGTTGTAGCCAAATGGAGCCTTCTTCAGCTAACTCTGGAAGGTTATTTTGAATTTGGCACCTGGTTCCAATCACCTTCTTCAAGCATGAAACATGAAAAACAGGGTGTAGCTTCGACTGACTGGGCAGAGCTAACTGATATGCGACTTGTCCCACACGCTTGAGAATTGTGTAAGGGCCATAGAATTTGGGTGCTAGCTTCTGACAATGCTCGGCCTTGAGGGAAGTTTGCTTATATGGTTGCAGTCTCAGAAACACCTGATCCCCTTCTGCAAATTGACGTTCAGAGCGACCTTGATCTGTGTGCTGCTTCATTCGATTATGTGCCATGACCAAGTTCTCTTTAAGGGTACGAAGGATGTCCTCTCGAACGGTAAGTGTTTGGTCAACCGCCTGGACCTTCGAGGTACCTGGTAAGTATGAGAGAACTGAAGGTGGCTTCTGTCCATATACTGCTTCAAAGGGAGTCATGTGAGTGGTTGTATGGTATGTAGTGTTGTACCACCATTCGGCGAGGGGTAACCATTGAACCCACTGGTGTTGTTTTTCAGAGGCAAAGCACCTCAGATATGTTTCCAAACACTTGTTGACAACTTCCTTTTGACCATCCGTTTGGGGATGATAAGCTGAGCTAAGATGCAATTGTGTGCCTTGTAGCTTAAACAATTCTTGCCAAATATTGCTTGTGAAAGTTGGGTCTCTATCAGAAACAATAGAGTGTGGCATGCCATGTAGCTTGAATACCTGGTCCATGAAAATTTGAGCCACCGTGGAGGCAGTAAATGGGTGGGAAAGAGCGCAGAAATGAGCATACTTGGAGAGGCGATCCACCACCACCATTATGACTGATTTATCCCCCGACTTGGGTAGGCCTGTAATAAAGTCCATAGAGATATCCTTCCAAATAGCAGGGGGAATCGGAAGTGGTTGGAGGGTGCCTGGGGATTTGACTGTTTCTCACTTGTTGCGTTGACACACCTCACATTCAACGACAAACTTACGGATGTCCTGTTTCATACCTTCCTAGAAAAAAGAGTGTTTGACGTGGTCATATGTTTTGGTGAACCCTGAGTGCCCGGCTGTGGGTGTAGCATAAAGCTCAGAAAGCACCATGGATTTGAGCTTGGATTGTTTACTTAAATACAAGCGACCTTTATATCGAAACTCATCCCGGAGCCAGGAGTATCCTAGGGGAGTCGAAGCCTTGTTCTGCAGTTGCTGGATCATATGCGAACTTTTGGGATCTTGAAGCCATTCCTGGCGCACAGCTTGGAGCCAATCAGGTACAATGAAGGGAAGAGAAAAAAGAGATCCTTCGTCTTCATATTTTCGGGACAGTGCATATGACACGACATTGTCTTCGCCCTTCTTGTAAATGATCTCATAGTCATATCCAAAGAGCTTAGTCACCCATTTTTGTTGTTCCTGGGAGGAAATGCGTTGTTCCAGAAAGTACTTGAGGATTTGATGGTTTGTCTTAATTTGGAAGCGTTTCCCCAAGAGATATGGATGCCACAACTCAACAGCATGCAAAATCGCCAACATTTCTTTTTCATAAATGGGTGTGCCCATATTCTTTTCAGACAGTTGCTTGCTAGTGAAGGTCAAAGGTCAACCCTCTTGCATAAGGACCGCACCAATTCCTTTTCTTGAGGTGTCACATTCCAACACAAAAGTCTTTGTGCAGTCAGGAAGGGCCAGAACCAGAGTGGTGCACATGGCTGTCTTCAAAGTTTGAAAAGCTTGAGCCGCTGCTGGAGTCCAAGTGAAAGAGTTCTTTTTGAGGAGAGTCGTGAGAGGTGCTGCAATCTTTCCATAGTTCTTAACGAACTTGCGGTAATACCCTGTGAGGCCCAAAAATCTGCGCAAGATTTTAAGGGTCTTTGGGTGTGGCCAGTCTTACATAGCTTCAATCTTTCTCGGGTCCACCCTTACGCCATCCTTTCCCACTAGATGACCCAAGTATTCTACTTCGGAGGCACCAAAAGAACATTTGGACTGTTTCAGGAAAAACTGGTGCTGAGAGAGTAGGCAGAGAACTTGATCCACATGATTAATATGGTCAGGCCAAGTTTTTCTATATATGAGGATATCATCAAAGAAAACTAAGACAAAATGATGGAGAAAAGGGCGGAAGACATGGTTCATGAGGCTCTGGAAGGTGGAGGGGGCATTACACAAGCCAAAGGGCATGACCAAAAACTCATAGT
>ML794542.1:233116-245750 GCA_009831015.1 Picea engelmannii
TATCTTTTCTGTTCTTTTCTGAATATCAGTTTGCAGTAGATTTTGTACAAGGTTAGAATTTGCATCCCTCTCTCCCCCATCGATGCACTTTATCATTTGAAAACATATTGGTGCATATGTATAAAAAAATGCACTAGTGCATTTAATTGAGATAAGCACTGAAGACTGACCTCTGTTATTGCCTCTACAAAGAAAAACCTCTACAAAATTTAAATAAGAATGTTTTCATTTGCATTATGCAAATTTAACTGTCTGAGGGTGTGTTATTACTTACACACCACCCTGGGTTGTTATTAATTACACATTGTACTGGTGTATTTCAAATTTTCTAGCACACTGACTGAAGCAAGTTAGAAAAATAACGCACACTTACTACAATACTTTGAAATTTATTACAAAAAAAAAGTGGTGCATTATGCATACCGCACCAGTGCACTACGAACGACATAGCACACCAAAAAACATAACTTCTAAAAAAAAATAGCACACGCGTTTATCATCAATGCACTAAAATATACAACAAAAAAATGAGCGGGAATTTGAGTTTTTGTATTTATAAAGGAAAACTATATTCATTGTAATATTGTTTTCCAAATTTTAGTGTTGATATTTATGCAAAAAGGATTTATCAATAAATATTTCCCAGTGGGTGGATTTCTTTTAAAGAGCCAAATTCAAGGGGGAGTATTGTAGGTCACATAGAAATCTTTAGAGGAGAAAGTTCAAGTATATGATTTGATTTTTTTAATCATCTTGATCATTCTACTATTTTATTCAAACAATTTTCAGTGCATTCCCAAACAAAAAAAAAGGGTTTCATAGTTACATTCAGTATTGGAATCCCTAATTTCCTTGTTCTTTTGATTTCTTCTTCTGTATTTCACAAGAATAATTTTTTTTAAGCACAATTTATTTATAGGGTTTGGTTATTTATATATGGGTTTTTCTTATCCATTGCAATGAAACCACTCATCGCATTTTATCCCAAAACATCATGTCACTATTGATTTTTTTTAAATCCTTCGCGGTGACCGATGCGCTCTATACACAGTAAGCGCACCAGAGTGGTTTTTTTTGTAAATAACACTACTTTATTTCAATTTGAGATATTCTTAAAAATCATTTTTCGCGGTCGATGGTGCACATTTTACGTAAATACGCACCGAGATGCATTGTCTACAAAGTGCACCGTTGAGTTTAAAATTGAAACAATGTTGTTTTTATATGGAAATCGTCATTTCTTAAATTTCTTTAGTGTTCGACGATGCATAATAAATAGTACTTAGGAAGCCATGTTTTTCTTAATTCATAAAGCACTAGCTGAATACAAAAAAATGTAAAATGTTTTCAATTTTGCAACGAAACTATTATATTATATCGATGTGTATGTATGTGTGGTGCACCGGTCAGTATAAGTATTGTTGACACCCCAGTGAAAACTATCTTAATATATGCACCAAGATCTTCCTTTTTTAATAATAATTTTTGTATATTTTTTTTAAGGAGATTTTGAAAATTCCAAGAAACAAACAAGGGGAAAACAAAGACATGTCGATAGGGATGTCCAAAAAATTGTAGAAGAAGATGTTAAAAGAAATGAACATAATTATGTCACAAGAGGATCCATCCTAACTACAATGTGCATCAGATGTATGTAATCATTTTTGTATTATTTTATGTACATTGAATTTAAGTATCGCATGAAATGCTAATTTTCAATTTTTATGTTGTAGAAAAGAAAAATAAATAGAATACATTAGACAAGACGATGAGGAATAAAATGGTTGATCACAAACTTTGTGAGTATTTAAGTTTTCATCATTTCTTAATATTTCATGTTTGTTGTAATATTTATATTTAAATAATTAATTTACACTTGTCCATGGATTTCTTTGTTGRCTAAGGGGCAGACCTAGGGTTCAACTCTAACAATGCACCAACAAGCCCTAACTACTGGCCCTTTCGGCAAAACCTATGATGCATATGTAGTCTCACCCGAAGTAGCAATAGGGGGTTGTAGGACACAGGTGTCTACAACCAAAGGAAATGCAAAGTGGATCCAAAGAAATAACAACACAACCTCTAGATATCATTTACTAGCTTAAACCTACTTTGCACAATTATATCTCAGATCTAACACAATAATGCAATAGAAAAATAATCAGAAGACAAAGAACACAACATCAATCACACATAACACCAGATATATGTGGTTCACCCTCTCCCTAGGGATACATCCATAGAACTGTGTTTCTTGATATTATATAAAACATTCAGTTCTATCTACATTCTTATCTTGCATATCTCTCTCTCTTATTCTCTCTTCCTCTCCCTTTCCTGCGCACCCAGCTGTAGGGTTGATCTTTTCACCCAGCTGAATATATTACAATACCATAAGTCTCTTACTCTCAACACTTCTCTCTTTCTCAACAACAATAATCACTCTATCAACAATCATAATCGCAACAACTACCATCCATAACTCAAATGTGAACACGAACACAAACCCCTCTTCTCCCCTCTAGGTTCTTATTTATACATTACAAATAGCTTTCGTACATCCTTAGGTCACATTCTAGGTGTCAAAAACCCTAGGTGTTTAAAACCCTAGGTCAACTTGACCCACGTGTTTCGGGCTTCGCCAGCTTGTATTTCCATCTTTCCCGTGAGGTGCTCCAAAGCATCTAATGGTAGCTTTTTCCGCTTGTTGAGTTGTCCATGATCCATCTTGCTTGTTGATATGTTCTCCTCGATATTCTCGTCCAACAACTTTTTTTCCTTTACTTCGCTCCGTATTTTCTTCTTATTTAACCATTTCGACCTGATCTCAGTCAACCTTCCTTCGCATAGTTCGCATTTTGCCTTTTCTCTTCCTTTTTCTTCGCTTTCTTCCTTAGTCCATACCCAGGGCCCAACAGGTCCCCAACACCCACATGTGACTCATCCCGAGGCACTGCAGATCTAATTCTTTTGTTTTAATTCGACTTCAAACTGCGCAGCACAACCTATACTTTCTACTCTATTCCTCCCCACTATGTGCGGACTGTCTTTTCTGTGTCTGGTACCTAGTTTCAACTTCACCTGGTACCTAGACCGTTCTTCTTCTTCTTTTATCGAGATTTGCAAGGCAACTAGTTTTCTAGTACAATTTCAACCTGCTCCCATTCACCAATCCTTCCTTCCATTCCCCATTCAAAGTCTTCAGCTGCAGAACTCCTCCTTTTGTAACATAGGCCACCTCATATGGCCCTAGCCAATGCATCCTGAACTTCCTGTAATATACCAATACCAGATTTCCTTCCTTAAAGTCTTTCTTCCTCATGTGTCTGTCATGGTAAGCCTTCTCTCGTTCCTTCTGTACCTGCTGATGGAATCCTGCAATAAATCGGTCTTCCTCTAGCTCTACCAACTGCGCAAGTCTATTTTTCACAGCGCCATTGTCATCCATATCTATGAATGTTGCAATTCTCGGGATAGGAACTAAATATTCCATAGGCACAACCGCTTCTAAACCATAAACCAACTTAAATGGAGTTTTCATTGTCATCTTCTTACAAGTGGTTCTATAGGCCCATAATACTGTTGGTAATCTCAAATCCCAGTCATCTCTGTTCACACTGCAGATCTTCGTCAGCGCAGTCTCAAAGATCTTGTTGAAATATTCAATAGTACCATTTGCCTACGGGTGGTATGGAGTTCTCTTCTGGTGATGAACTTCAAATTCCTGAGTCAAGCCTTCAATAGTATTATTAATAAAATGTGTACCTTGATAACTCATGAGGATCTTAGGGCATCCAAACTTGGCTATGATGTCATCAAATATGAATTTTGTAGCTGTAGTTGCACTACAATCCTTGACTTCTCTTTCTTCTGCCCATCCAGTCAAATACTCTGTCCCAATGATGATGTATCTTTCTCTTGTGCACTTCCCTGGGGGGTTGATAGGTCCCATGAAATAAATTTCCCATTTTTCAAAAGCCTGTAAGGTTAGCTGGGGGTGCTAATGACACCTCATTTATTTTGGAAGGTTTCCCAACTCTTTGGCATACATCGCAGGCTCTGTATTATTCTTTAGCATTTTGTGTAAAGTAGGCCACCAGAGGCCAACTCTCAGAACCTTCTGCGTTGTTTATTTTCTTGCATAGTGTCCTCTTGTGATGCCTTGATATACTTCTACCACAATTAGTGGTCTTTCTGCCTCCATAACACATCTTCTTAAGATCTCATTAGGTCTCATCTTATATATCTATCCAGCTATAAGTGAAAAATCTACATCGCGCACTACCAGTTGTTTCTTCTGAATGATTGTGTATTCGCGAGGTTCCATTCCTGTTGACAGGAAATGAACTATCTCAGTGAAGTGATCATAAACCTTCCTGATGGCTAGCAACTGTGCATCTGGTAGTGTATCCTCCAAACTAGTAGGTTCCTCTCCATGTTCCAACCTAGACAAGTGGTCAGGTCCCTTGTTCATTCTCCCTGGCTTGACCACAATTTCAAAATCATATTCCTAGAATAGCAGTAGCCATATGAATATCCTTTCCCCCAACACTGGCTTGTTGACTAGGTATTTCAGTGCAAAGTGATCAGTGAACATCTTAAAGTGTCCTCCCAGGAGGTAGTGATGAAACTTCTGCAGTGCATACACCATGGCTAAACCTTCTCTCTCAGTGGTAGTGTAATTTATCTCAGTTGTTGATAACTTCCTGCTAGCAAAGGATAATAGATGGTCAATATATCCGACTCCTGGTTGTGCTAGAACTTCTCCTAATGCAATAAATGATGCATCGACATGCACATGAAATTCCTTACTCCAATCTGGAAAAACCAGAATAGGCGTAGTAACCATTTTTTGTTTCAGTGTGTCAAATCTCTGTCGGCATTCTTCTGTCTAATTAAACTGATAATCTTTCTTCAAAATCTTCTCCATAGGTGTTGTAATCTGTGCATAGACCTTAATGAAGTTTCTGTAGTATCCAGTATGTCCTAGTGCAGTGCGCAACTGTCTAACTGAAGTAGGGGGTGGTAGATCAACAATAATGACAATCTTGAATGGGTCTACCAGCAACCCCTGTTTACACACAATATGGCCTAGCAACACTCCAAAGGGTGAAAAAAAAATGCATTTCTTCAAGTTCAAGGCAATCTGACATTGTCTGCACTTAGCCAACATTAGTCTTAAACATTCAATATGATTTTTCAATAAGCTAAAAACAATCCAATCATCAAAATAGGCTTCCATAAATTTATGTAAAAACTCCTTGAATGCTTCGACCACCACCCTAGAAAATATGGCTGGTGCATTCTTCAGTACAAAAGGAATCACTGTGTATTGGTAGGATCCTCATTTTGTTGCAAATTTTGTCTTATGGCGATCTTCCTTGGCAATCTTGATCTAGTGATAACCTGAAAATCCATTTGTGAAGGAGTAGACTTCCTGTCCTCCCACATTGTCTAACACTTCATAAGTAAACAGTGTAGGGAATGGATCATGTAAGCATGCATTATTTAGTTTCCTCAAGTCTACACAGATTTTGATATCTCCTATTTTCTTGTCTTGAACCACCATAGGGATAATCCATTCTGACTCTTCAACAAGTTCTATGATTACTGCTTCCAACATTCTGTCTAATTCAATCTTAACTTTCTCCTTATATTTGGGATTCAATCTGTAGCGTCTCTGCTTGACTGGTCTTTTATATGGTTTTAAGGGAATATTCGTTTCTCCCATGGGTCCTTTAATGCCCTTCATATTAGTGAACTTGGTTGGAAACAAGTTCTGATATCCATGCAGTAACTTTGTAATCTTGTCAATAGTGGCATCATCAAAATAATCTCCAACGTTGGCCAGATTAGGTGCTTGCTCTGTCCCAATATTGACTTTCTTGATTTTAATTGGCTATCCAATAAAAGGTACTTCGACTCCTGGCACTTATATGTCTCTCTATCCATCTGTTTTTGCAATTTTCACATTCCTAGGATCATCCTCTTCATCGACATTGATATTGTAACATAATTGCAATTTCTGAAGAGGCGTAGTCGATTCATCATCTTCTTACTCAACATGGAGGTTAGGTGCCTCCTCAAGTACTTTCTGTCTCACAACTTGTAAAGCTTGATCTACCGTAGGGTGTTGACTTTCAAATAGAAATGTAGCTACAAACTTCAGACTCATACCTTGCCAATATGTAGTGGTGAGGCGCAGTTTCGCTTGAAGGTACTAGTTGATAAGTGTTGTATCTAGTGTGTTAATGAATTTATGCACCCACTATTCTTGAGGAATGTTTCTCCAAGATTCCTCGCAACTTCGCACATGGTCTTTCGGGCAGCTTTGACCCATGTATCTAACTTCGCATCCTTTTATCTGATCTGAAAAATTAACTGTCATCCAAGTGTGACATTGCACCTAGTCCGTGATGTTCGACTTATGTGTTCCCCACCATCATGTTGGAGTTTCTTTAAAGGCCTCATCTAGTGCCAACAGTCTCTGTTGTACTGGTACATTTTTTTCAAATTCCAGTAAGAAAGTTTCTAAGTGATTCAAACCGTCAAAGGTGGGAAAATTACTTATTGTCATGTCGATCCAACAAACTTCTCTAGTCAATCTAACACATCTCCACACATAAACTTCATACATTTTGTTATTCCATTTTTCTAGTGCTTCTTCTGAATCTGATGAACATGCATTGTCACTTCACCAGCTTAAATTCCCATCTGTTGTAGGATTAATGTAATCTTATTTTCTTGTTGTCAATTTGTATATATTCTCTAGTTCATATGTCCAGTCTTCTTATTTGAAGGGCTCTATGTATCTGCAACCTTCATCAGGATCCATAGGTGCAATGACCCTAAGGCCATCACCTTCAAATGTCATTCTTCTTTTTTGAAAGTCAACAATAGTATAATTATTGAAAGCCCAATCAATTCCTAACAACACGGATAAGGAAAACTATCATCAACTATCTCAATTACTTTGAAGTCTACAAGTGTTCTAACCCCATCGATGTCCACAGGGACATGCTCCTGTCTTCCAAAGGGGCTTATTGCCTTCTGATTAGCCATCCTAAGCCTGATAGAGGAATAGATCAAGTTAGGTTTTCCCATCAGTGCCCAGGTCTGCTTTGTTATAACATTGACCTCCAACCCTAAGTCGTGGACCACATAATCTATATCATAATCTCCAATCTAAGCATTCAGGTGTAGTTACTTATTTGTCTGTCTCTTTTTAGATACTTGATGTATTGCTCTACTCAGTAAGGGATCTACCTTTCCTAGATCATGCCACCTAATCAAATTTTGTAGTTCTTGTACAACGATCTCATCCTTTATCAAATTAATGCAAGTGCATAAGAATTCCATGAGCTTACTTACCTCTTTTTCTTCTCTAGATGAAGAAAATTGATCAAATTCCAGAGGCATTCCACATTCTCTTACTTTTGTTCATGTTTTTGATGAAGAAGCCTGATCTCTTCCAAATTATTTTCTTGCCTCCTCAAATGTTTGTTTCTCTTTCCTTGGATCGAACTCCTGTGTATTCTCTACAGCTTTCCTGACCCTTGATTCCTCTGTAGTCTTCCCTGGGTTCATTCTATCTTCTCCTATAGAAGCTCCTCCTCTAGTGATAACAAGGAATCTGGGATCCACTCCGTGAGGTTCTACTGAAATTGGTTGTACTTGTTGGTTTCCTCCTCATTTCTCCCGAAGCTTGGATAACATCACAGGAAAATCCTCTATGACATGTTCGAATGCATTGCAGTAACTGCAAGTGGTATAAGGGTTCTGACAATCCCTTTCCAAGTGACCTGGTTGTGTGCAGTTATAAAAAATGATCTGACCTCGACCTTGGCCCATGCCTCGTCCTCATCCTCTTCCTCTGAATCCACCACGAGGGTTGAAGTTTCCTCTTCCTAGGTAGTTAAACTACATAGTGTTTCCCTCTTGTTGCATCTCTCCTTGAATCCTATATGTATCTCTTGACCTTTCATGCAAGAGATCATAACCTCGATAGTCTTTCTCATCATGCTCCACAGATTTACATAATATGCAGTAAATATTTGTAGGTGTCTGAACATATTTTTCCATGTAATAACATTCACTAGGTCGATGTTTATTTCTACATACCTCGCACCAAGGTTGAGTAACCTGATTCAAAGGGATCGGAGATCCAGAAGCCAAGTATTCATCGAATAGGGGACAATGCTCCTTATCGTGACCTTCTAACTTACATCTGATACACCATATGTCTTCTCTTTTAACTTTTCCCTTATCTTTTTCATGTCTTCGACTTTTAGAGATAAGTTAGTTAGCTGACTCAAGATTTGACTCATACCTCAGCTAGATTCTCCCATAGGGGTTGATTCTATTTTCATGGTGATCTCCAACGCCTCAGCCTGTGAATCAATCTTCTGCTACATCAGAGGGACTCTGATGTGTGGTAGGAGGACAACAATGAACCATTCCTTGTTTTGATCGTCTTGGATCTGAAAACCCAAATGGTCTTAAACCTATGATCAAACTCCCAAACAGGTTTGGCTACTTTCTCCTTAATTTCGTTCAGCTCTGTAATGCACTGTGAATCTGACTTAGGTTTCTTGAATTCGGAAATCAACGCAGTCTTAATGAAATTCAGTGGTTTTGGTTGTGAAACGCCTTGAACAAATTTCATGTACCAGCTCAGTGTGTGGTCTCTCAAGGTGGTACTAAACTGATCTCTCTTAACAGCTTCATCAGTGACATCCTTAATATTCTATACAGCTTCACATCAAAACCAGTGTTGGTCAGGATCTTTAGATCCATCTCCCCTGAAGGTGGGTAATCTCATCTCATCTGCCATAGATATTCCTAGGTTTCCTAACTGAGTATGTGTTGGAATTCCTGTAACAATGCTCTGAGTGCTCTGATAACTCTGGCTTACTTAATTTTGCTAAAACAACAGAAGGAGTAATAGTACTTACTTTAGTAGTCGTCGCATTTCCTGAATTTTTCGATTCTTCTCAGTGAGGTTCTTCAGTCCTCCCTTCCTCTACCCTAGCAGACTTTAAATGTTCCTCGTTCAGTAACTCTTCTTCTTCTCCACCGTAGAACCCTTCTTCCTGTGCTAATGGTTCGTGATTCTACTCAAACAAGTTCACCAAAGGAACTTCTCTAAATTTTCTCCCATTGCGCGTATGTCCAACCTCTGTGTCGCTGTCATTGTCTGAATTCTTGAACATTAGATTTCCAATCTGACCCACTATTGTATCTTCAAGATGTTCTTCTCATGTAGTAGAATCTTGATTTTCAATTTCAAAAAGTGTAAAAATTTTCCTCTAGGTCCTTTAAAGAAATATCTCTCTTCTTTGCTATATGACTCTACTTTGTCAATAGAAAACTTGGTGATGTACCCTCCAATGGTGATATCAAACCATTTATCTACTACTCTTGACACAGTGTTATCAACTCTCTTGATCTTCTTGATCAACGTCGATGTCCAAACCACAGGCGATCTAGATCTGATCTCAAACTGGGTATCTGTTAATCTGGCTAACCACTCATGTACCTCCTTATGAATTACTCCAAATAAAATCTCATGTATATCAGTAAAGATATACTTTCCCAACCAGTCTTCTGTGCTAATATTAGGGTTCTTGTTCTGGGCTTCCGTGAAGTCCTTCTCTTGTTCTTCTATCCACTTCTGAATCTTTGTCTTCGATGGAAACCACCTTGACATTCCCTCAAAAGGATCCTGGTCCTAGAAACAGAACCATTTGTTGGCAAAGGGGCAGACCCAGGGTTAGGCTCTAACAACGCACCAACAATCCATAACTACTGGCCCTTTCGGCAACACTTACGATGTAGATGTAGTCTCACTCGAAGTAGCAATAGGGGTTTGCAGGACAGAGGTGTCTACAACCAAAGGAAATGAAAAGTGGATCCAAAGAAATAGCAACACAACATCTAGATATCATTTACCATCTTAAACCTACTTCGCACAGATTTATCTCAAATCTAACACAATAATGAAATAGTAGAATAATCAAAAGACAAAGAACACAACATGAGTCACACATAACACCAAATATACGTGGTTCACCCTCTCCCCAGGGCTACATCCACAGAACTCTGTTTCTTGATATTATATAAAACGTATAGTTATATCTGCGCTCTTAGCTTGCATATCTCTCTCTCTTATTCTCTCTTCCTCTCCCTTCCCTGCACACCAAGCTGCAGGGTTGATCTTCACACCCAGCTGAAGATCTTACGATACCATAAGGCTCTTACTCTCAACACTTCTCTCTCTCTCTCAACAACAATAATCACTCTATCAACAATCACAATCGCAGCAACTACCATCCATAACTCGAATGCGAACGCAAACCCGAACCCCTCTTCTCCCCTCTAGGTTCTTATTTATACATTACAAATAGCTTTTGGACATCCTTAGGTCACATCTTAAGTGTCAAAAACCCTAAATACCAAAACCTCGGGTGTCTAAAACCCTAGATCAACTTGACCCACGTTTTCTGGGATTCATCGGCCTATCTTTCCATATTTCCCGCGAGGTGCTCCAAAGAATCAATTGGTAGCTTTTTCCACTTGTTGGGTTGTCCACAATCCCTCTTACTTGTTGATCTATTCTCCTCGATCTTCTCATCCAACGACTTGTTTTCCTTTACTTCTCTCTGTCTTTTATTCTTTAACCACTTCGACCTGATCTCAGTCAACCTTCCTTCTACGCAGTTTGCATTTTGCCTTTTCTCTTCCTTTTTCTTTGATTTATTCCTTAATCCATACCCAGGGCCCAACAGTCTTTTACTAGGTGCTAACATACAAGGAGGAGCCAACCCATAAATTGATAAACATTGGGTTAAGTATGGGTTGTGAGTATATGTTGAAGAATGCAAGTTTAATTGAACAATTCGTAAGTAGCTATGTTTTTTAACTTCCCTTGTTTTTATGATTAATGAAAAAACAAGAAAACTTTATATTGATTGTATCGACTATGATTTTTCATGTCGTATTAAACATGTAGGAAACAAAGTATGTAATGCAGACACCATAAGATATTTTGAGAGAATTCATGAAGCATGGATTCAAAAAAATGTGTATTGTTTATGAAAGACTTGGTGCTAAGGTATGTTTTTTTATTTACGCAATCATATATATATATATATATATATATATATATATATATATTACAATTTATTTCTATGTTTGTAGATGGAAGATGAAGGGGTAGAACATAAAAAACAAGTCGATCATCCAGAAAACATTATGTTAAATAACCAAAGTACAATATCACCTACAATTGATTAAGAAATGAGGCATGCACACAATTCAAGAAATGTGAATAGTTCAAACGATGAATGATAATCAATATAATTGAATGTTACTACAAGTTGTATGTTTTGGAATATTTGTCTATGAAAAGAGATTTTGTTTAATGTACTCGACATATTGTCCTAATTACATGAGGACATATTACCAATAAGTGTAACAGTTACAAATTGGTTGAAATTTTATTATATTACTAGACCTTTACGTTGTCCTTTTTTGTATGACAATGAGTCTCTTATTCATATATAATAAAATGGGTTTCTTATTTCATTGCATTGTCAAATGTTGTAAAATGTTGTGTTCTTGAATAAATAATATGTGGATGATTTACATTGTTACAAATAACAAAGATTTAATTGGTTGGATAATTCATTAATGCAAACGTTATATTGAAATGAAATAACATAAACATAAAACAATATTATTATAAAAAACATATTTGATTTTGGAATAATTGATTGAAAATTTGTAAAAAACAATGAATTAAAATATAAACATATCAGTGCATTGTATTCTTTTGAAATCACTAGATAGGGTTTGTTATAATATAGACATCGATGCATTTTGAGTAGTCATATGCACTGGTACCTATTGATTATAATAACACATTGATACGTACTATTGAGAAAACACACCATTATGTAAATGATATAATGTACAATAATATTTATCATTTCAAAATTGTAGGATGCTCATGTTTGAAATATTAATCGGGGCACTACAAAAAAATGTGTATCGATGCATTACTCTTATTATACACATTGAAAATGTAAATATTATTTATGCATCGATTCATACTAAAAATAATGTTTCTGACATATTGGTACATACTAATTATAGAAGCATCGAGTGTTTTCTATAATAAATGCATCGGGTCTCAAGATAACATGATCACACCGAGGATATATATAAATTAATCACACTGGGATGTACTAATATTAAAGTGCACCAGTGATAACTATAACTTAATCACATCAGGGAGGACGAATCCTAAAGAGCACCAATGCATCATAAGAGAAAAACATGGAACCAGAGCATAGTAATTATAAGAGCATCGGTGCTATGCATATGACGAAAAAGGAAGAATGGGTGCACAATAGTTATAAACACTCTGGGACGTTCTTTATTATATTCATATCTAGGTCATTTTTATTATATTAATGTACTAGTGCATTTTATTATATTAATGTATCGGTGCGAGTTTTTCAATATCGCACTGGTGCGTTTTGACAAGAAATGCACCGGAAAAAAAACCGCTGGTACAACCTCTACCTACTATTTTTTTTTTATTTATATAGAACATCCACTAAAGCCTTTG